>JAJGRX010000817.1:0-37527 GCA_025461125.1 Carex kokanica | reverse complement strand
TATACTAAAAAAAATAACATCTAAATTAATTAATGATAAAAATCTCCAAAAAAAATCCGCCATTTACTCTTCTTGGGCGGTGTCAAAATTAAATTAAAATTTAGCTACTAAATTTTTATTCAATTTTCATAATTATAAATTGAATGATCAAATAATTTGATGAACTGAAGTACATACTGAGTTAACAAATAGAATTTTAATTAAATTAGTTTGGTTAAACCAAATTAGTATGAGAATAATTAATAATACAAGTATATATTAACTTCATTATTGATGTAATAAGTTGAACAACCAAATATTTTATTCAAAATAATTTTAATTCGGTTAAAATCAAATTATTTAGACACCCAGGAGACAGGAGCATTCCCGCGTGATCGTGGGTGTACAGAATATTTAAGTCCGTATCTGTGAAGTAGTTGGCAGGTGTACATTTATCATCGATCCCACCAGTCATGCAGTCAACTCCGTAGTCACAAGATGTGAATTATTCGTGAATAATTAGTTTTTTTGACTAAATTTTGATCGAATTATTCGCAAAATTTATGAATTATTCTTAATTTTTCTCAAACTTTTCTCAAAACTTTTTTTTTCTTTTTCTTGCTTCCTTGTAGAACTAAGATATCTAATCCAGATAATTTCGAATCATTTCCGAATTATATTCGAATTATTCTCAAATTACGAATTTTTGACCTCACCGAATCGAACCCGAATAATTTATTTGTCACTATGCTCATCTCAGCACTCTAGTAGTCTAGTCTAATGTTATGTAGAGTATAAAGAAAAATGTTTGTTCCGTGTAATGACTAATGAGTAATGACCAAACCCTAGTCTAATGTTACAGAGAGTATAAAAAAGAATGTTCCATGTAGCACGTCCGTGTTTTTCATTTAGGTTTTGTTTGACTGTAGAGCATAGTAACATATGAATAATTAGGGTTCGGTTCGGCAGAGTCAAAAATTTGTGATTCGGGAATAATTCGGATATAATTCGGGAATGATTCGGAATTACAATACGAGACCTCAGTGCATATTTAATTATTTACTGATGATTTATTATACGAGGCAATGCTTGTAGTTGCCACAAAAGATCATCAATACTCAAAAATTTGAGTAAAATGAGAAATCATCCTTTCTCTCTCACGTGGGTGGCAGGGCTTTAGAAAATTGGGAGCAAGCACTTGGTGGGGCAGGGGTGGCTGGAGCAAATTTCGAAACCAAAATTTTTACTGTTGCGAGAAATTCAAATTTTTCTCTGAAAAAAAAGTGAAAAAAACGCGTTTTATTTGTAAAATTTGTTAAATTCGCGTTTTATTCGCGTTTTATTCGGTCAAAGGTTCGGTCAACGAATAATACGCCATTCGGTTCGGAAACACCCCAAAAACGTTTTATTCGCGAATTAAACGCGAATTATTCGCGAGTATTGTTACTATGCTGTAGAGTATAGTTACTGAGGATAAAATGATTTACTCTATTTACTCCATATATTTTATATTTTTCTGATAGTTTAACTTATGGCTTAAATTAATTTGCTCAGAGGAGTAAAGTGTTAGAAAATAAGTCTCTATTTATCTATGATAGTGGGCTCTACAGATGGAGTAAGTGTGTAGTGAGTTAATTCACCTGTAGAGATGGAGTAATTTACTCCGATTAACTCATCTCTTCCTCTATCTTACTCCTCTTCTTTTACTTCTCGTTTCGCTACTTAAATGTGAAGTAAGAACTTTACTCCACCTCTTACTCCACAACCAAACATGATCTTACTATCGAAATTAACATAATAATCAATTTCACACACACAAAAAAAAAATCTCACACACTGAAAAAATAAAATATACATTCCACGCATCAAAATACATTCATATTAGTAAGAACACATATACCAATTCCAGTCATTTATGTATCTCTAATTATTTGTGTCAACAATATTATATGTTCCAGTCAAAACAAGACTAGCTAGCATTAATACAATTTACCTTTTTAATTGATAATACGACTTTTTATGTGGATGAAGAGTAAGGAAATAGAACACATATACCAATTCAAATTTTCTTATTCAATTTTAAATAATTTTATATTTAACATTTAAAATTAAATAAATTAACCCGGTGTCGTTTTACAAACAACTTAATTTCCTTCCAACACATTAAAGTACTTCAGACATATTCCTTATCATTTAGTTGTTAAAGCATATTCATCTAATAAAGAAATTACAAATACTAATGTGTCCATTATAATTTCAGTTGTAAGAAAAGTATTTTATTAGACTTTGTATATTAAGTGCTAATTTTAAAATACAATGTTAGCAATTGAAAAATTACTAATATCGATTTTTTTTATCATGTCAGCAAACTTGAAATTGCAGAGGTGGAAATATTCTGAAAGCGATGTGAAAATATAGTAAATTATTAACATGATAAATAAGTTTATTTTTTTTACAAGTACAATAATAAAAATATTCCTGCTGTCTGAATCCCTACCCAAAATCCGAAAAGAGAAAAAAGAATATATTAATATTCTGCGAGGTAACAACAAATCAACGAGCAACAACCAAACTGCTTTAAGAAATTTCCACCGATGTCTTTTGGAAATTCGGCAAAAATGAAAATAACTTGCAATGTCATTCTCAAGAAATTTGAGGAACCAACTCCGCTGTTCTCCAAATTGGAGAACAGGACCCTGTTATTCCGATCTGAACCGTTCAAAGTTTTTCATATCTGAATCTCGATAAAGGTGAATGGTTGGGATCGGAATAACAGGGTCCTGTTCTCCCTTTGGAGAATAGCAGAGTTGGATCCGAAATTTGGAGGGTAGAAAGCCCGACATTTTTATTTTTACCCAAAAAAAATATATTTTAATATAATTAACCAAGTTTTTTAAAAAAATTAAATTTATACCCAAACCGTAAATATTATTTACGGTTTGAATTTTTTTTTTTTTTTTTTAGAGAAAAATAACTAAAATGCTGAAATGAAATATAACACAAAAAAATCGAATTGTTTTTTAAAATATTTGTTAGAAAATACGCTACGAATATCGTCGATTTTGTGCTAAAATACGATAAATTGAAATAATTATGCTAAAATACGGTAAATTTACCTAAAATGCTGAAATTACAATAATTATGTAGAATTATGCTAAAATACGGTAAATTACGCTAAATTACGTATGAATTGGGCCGATTTTGTGGCATCTTTCATAAATCATAAAAAATAGTAAAAAAATTCCAAAAAATAATAAAAATTGGTATTCTACAAGTTCATTAGATAACTAATTTACTGAGCTACGTAGATTGAAGAATAGAAATGAAAATCTTAATCGGAAACTTCAACTCAAGTTTTGAGGCCCTTCTCTTTGTTTTTTGGCGATTCTGAATTTGGCAATCCGACATTGCTAGCACGGATGATGCGCATTTTCACAAGCATTCCGAAAAGTGGTCATTTGCTGAAATCGGACACTCGAGCGCCGTTTTATAGCCGTTTAAAGTTTCGTCGTCGTTTTTCGCCTTTTCAGTGAAAATATCATCCCAATTCATACGTAATTGAGCGTAATTTACTGTATTTTAGCATAATTCTACATAATTATTGTAATTTCAGCATTTTAGTACATTTACCGTATTTTAGCATAATTATTGTAATTTACTGTATTTTAGCACAAAATCGGCCCTATTCGTAGCATATTTTCTAACAAATATTTTAAAAAACAAATTCTATTTTTTTGTGTTATATTTCATTTCAGCATTTTAGCTATTTTTCTTTAAAAAAAAAAAAAAATTCAAACCGTAAATAAAATTTACGGTTTGAGTATAAATTTAATTTTTTTAAAAACTTGGTTAATTATATTAAAATGTATTTATTTTGGGTAAAAATAAAAATGTCGGGTAGAAAGCAATTGTTTAACATTTACTCAAAAGTTACCTTTCTAAGTTTTCTGTAGCCTAAATGGAAGTACCGTTCAAGTAACGGGTCATCTTCTTGCTTGGTAGTACAACCTGTTACATGAAATGGTGTAGGAAATGTCCTTATTAGTTTTTCCAAGGATGGATGTTTCCTATTTATGTCTTAATTTGACTAACTTATGACTCTGCTCTGCCGCCTCTTTAAGAAACATGATAAATTACCTACGGATTTTTCCTCAAAAGAAAAAAATGATAAATTTTGTCTTCTTTCGGAATTTGCATCGTACCTTCCTTATTTTTTTTCATTATTAATTTTCTTTGCAATACACCAAGTGTTTGTTTGTTTGTTTTTTCTAATAAGATTTTAATTTACAAACTGAGTAATGAAATGCTTTATCTAAATTTATTTCAAATAAAAATTGTCTTAATCCTAGCAGTATATTTCTATATTATTAGTTTGCTAAGAATTAGCATGAATAAGCTTGAATTGTGGGATTATGTCATTACGGTTTCTAGTTTACAAGGGTTCATTGTCACTCTCGAAGAAAATAATTGTTCGTTCTGAAATTTTTCAAACTCCGACATCTCATCGGATCAGACTTAGTTTTAAATTTTAAATTTTGATTTAAAGTCTTTAATTGAATTTTGTTCCATTATGCCGGGCAATCTATAAGGTAAGAATAAGCTATATATATGTATGCTATAAGACGCAATTGTTAAGGACAACCATTTCAACCTCATAGGCTCATATATACCTATGTTACGTAAGTGCAAATTTTCATTTTTCTACCTTTGGTTTCCTTTTTTTGTGAGTTAAAAGATAGTTATACTTAGGACTTTGTAAGGGAATGCAATTTTAGTAATACAATGTGCTTTAAGCTTTTTTTTTTTCAAAAAAAAACAAATAATGAAGTGCAAATTTTCAACTTTTTCGAACCAAACTTACTTCTTGCTATGCCTAATTATTAAAACTTTATACAAACAAAAAAAAAATCTACCTAAAAACCAAACAACAAAGCAACCTAAAAACTAGAAAACACCCAACATAATTCAAAGCTCCTAACTACCCGCCCTTTTCCTTTTTGTGAAGAAGTGAAAGGTTGAGGAGTGTTTGTAAATAGTACCCTCCTCTTCTGACAAGCTGGTTTCCAATTACCAGTAAGTTCCAAATCGTCCCCTGTACCCTCAAATTGAACCTGATTTTGTGCCAGCAAGAATTGAAGGTGTTGTAATGCCCTTCCTAGACTTCCATGCGAAAAGAATTAGGGGTTGTACAGGAAAACATTAATAGTTCCTCTAAACTTGAAATAACATGAAAAGCAAACATAAAACAGCTAAATAAATAAAAAGAATGATCCAGGAGCTGAGTTTTAATTCCTAATGCTGCCACCAAGTGTCTTGTGCAGCGCATCTGAAACCATTTGCTAGACAGTATGGCTGTACTAGAACCGTTCTTCTGACAAATCTGATAGTGGTCATCTGTTGGATCTTTTGCCATGCAGTCACACATTCCAGTACAGTTTCAATTGCTTTCCATGAGGGTATGTCCACCACACTTTTATTCTTAATTGCCTCCACTAAGTTTGCAATTAGAGAATATTATAGTTGATTGTGCATTTACAATATCCCTATGGATAACAACCATGCTACAGGCACTATTAGTCTTTGTTACTCTGGTCCATATCTCTTCCCTTAGCATTGCTATTCTAATAAATGAGAAAAAGTGTTACCATGATGTACAACACACATTAAAATAAATATTCTTTTTTCTTCAAGGATTTAGGTGCAAAAATGAAAACCAGGTTTCTCACAAAAGTAAACAAAAAATATAATAATTTTTTTAAAAGTTTTTTATTACAAAGGTTCCATGGTGAATATGCATTTTGTTTCAGAGTCCAGTTGGCAAATTATTATTGGGAAGTAAGATTCAGAATTGATTACACTTTAAAACTGTCTTTAAACTTTAAAGTAAATAATTAAAGTAGTTTCTGTTGTGTAATAAGATTTGTGGCTGGCCCCTGGTTTACTGATGCATGATAGACCTAAATTATATACATATTCGATCTGATTTTTATCACAAAATAATACCAAATATTTTGTATTTTGAACATAAAGAGAATAGAACACACCTAGAATCTAGTTACTGCGTTTGCTCGGCTTTAATTTGCAGAACATGAAGAAAAATGAAGAAAAACGAAGAAAAATGTCAAGTGCGGACGCACAGATTGCGATACGGCCGCACTGAGTACTTGGAAGGATTTGTGAACACGCGCCAATTTGAAAAAGGTATAATGAGGTTTTCATCAAAATCCGTGCGGAAGCACGGATATCGATGCGGACGCGCTCAGGTCGCACAGAAAAAGTCCGAGCCTAGTGCGGACGCAGTGAGAACCAGTGCGGATGCACTCTGGCCGCACTTAAAACGCATTGAAATTTCAGCTTCCGACACACAGTTCGTATTTTGGCCATAACTTGGTCATACGAACTCCGATTTGGATGAATCAAAGTTTGACGGAATCAGGACAACAAGATCTACAACTTTCATGAAGGAACAATATCCAAATTCGGAATGTAGAATCCCGTGTGGACGCACTAAGGTCGCATTCAGCCTAAAAATCGAGTTTTCTATTTCCGGCGCTTCTAAAAACGACCCAGGAGTGAAATATGGAAAGTAAGGACGTGAGAAAACTTGTGGAGCAAGTATCTAATGACTCCCCATGTCTATTTGCTCCAGAATTAACAAGTACTTCTCCTCTAAAAAGAGCACCCACTAACTCCACCTTCTAGCCTCTAAATTAGGTATGATCTCTTGCTATAAAAGGGCTAGAACTTTCCCTTCCAAATCATCCACTACCAATCTCTCTTTACACACACAACTCAGCCATATTTTCTGAAGGAGGCAAAGCTTTCAAGCAAGGAGAAGAAGGGTTTCTTGAGCAAGATTCGGCAAGATTGAGGTTCTAGATTCAAAGGGTGTAATTATTCTTTATTTCATTTCCTCTTGTTATTTGCCAAACTTTGCAATGTTTCCCTCCAAGAGGGAGTAGTTCTCTCTCTAGGGGTTTAGGTCAATGCATGAACTTGTTTAATTCTATTTTATTCGATTATTTGCTTTTATTGTGATTGTTTTATCAGATTTGATTGTTAATTTCTGTGATTTAAATAATTTGTGTTAAATACACAATTAGTACTTGAATTGTAGCATCTCGTTTTGGTTTCAAAAGAACCAAAATTGACTAGGATCAATAGGATAATACCAAATTGTGAATGCAAATACCTTAGGTTTAGATTAAGATAACCAATTTAATCTAAGCCGGAACTACAGAAATTAAGGTTAGGGACTTGGTGAAGGACCTAACCGTAAAGTCAAACCCTAATTAGGACATCTCAAATCGAGTCGGATATTGGTATCATGGACTTAATTGAGAAGTACCAATATTTGAGGAGAGGAGAGACTAACAAGAGCTTATGGTCTAAGTAGCTAGGGTGAAGGACCTAACCGTGAAGTCCGAACTACTTAGACACGTTATTAATTCACGAAAGTGACCCTTAATGACATATTAGGTTAGAAACCTCATCAAATCATACATGAATTTAAGCAAATACCGAATGAATAGAGTTAACAAGGGATTGTAGACCAAAGACCTCTAGATTCTCTAAACCTTGAAATCAAACCGACTTTTCTCTCTTTTACTTTTACTTTTAATTGTTTAAAACTCCTTCGGGTATTGAACCCAACCTTAGGATTTTTACTACAAACCCCCCCAATTTACTTTATTGCACTTTACTTTATTTCTTTTCTGAAATTTATCATCTAAAGTTGAAAATTTAGTATTTATCTTACTCCTTGTGGTTCGATACCCGATAATATACTACACGGTAGGATTGTATACTTGCGATCTAAACCGAAAGTGTATTTGAGGATAAAGCTTTTTACATATACCCTTTGCACGTATCAATGCATATTTATAATATTTAATTTGTTGGGATTGAATGGAATAGAGAGAGAGATGTGGATGTGATGCTATACAAACCTAGCTAGATTGCATGGGAATATTTTTTATTTAATTTGATTATTATTTAGTGTCAGAAAAAAAAACAATCTTTTGACCAGTTTGTATAAATGTAATTGTCACATATTATGAATTAGAGAGCTCTATTTTTCATATTTTAATTGTTCATTTTAAAAAATATTAGACAACATTGAGGAGGATTACATTGACAATGATACTTCAAAAAAAAATTTCACGTTATATTTAATCCGTTTTTTTCATTTGTTGTTGTTTCTTTTACTAATTTTTTTTAAAGTTAGCATTTGCTAACAATTATATTAAAAAAATATAAAACTTTTTACAACTCCATACACCCTGGCTCCTATACACTATGTTAAATTGAAAATAAATTTACTGGTATTTATTATTTATCTCTCTGTACAATCTTAATGTTTAATCTTATATTATGTCTCCGTTGCAACACACGGGTACGATACTAGTGTGTGTGTGTGTGTGTGTGTGTCAGTGTTCTAAATAGCTAGTTATAACTATGTTATAACTTTTTCGGACCATAAAAGCTACGCTATACAATAAAAGTTTGCTAATTCAACTACGACCGCTATGCGCTATGCACTATTGCTGACTGCTATGATACATGGGTTTTTTTTTTTTTTTTTTGCAATTTGCATGGGCTTCTGTGCTTCTGTTCCTATTTGTGATGCTACATGATCCACTATTTTAGGTATGTTAAACCGAATTCTGTGCTTCTATTCCTGTTTGTGATTTAGTCTCACATTTTATATTGGAAAATATTCAAAAATTAATACTTCATTTTGCTTGTTCTTTGTGTAGTATTCACTTGTAAAATTATTGCCCTTCGTTTCAATTGAAAGCTGATTTTGATTATTGTAATCTGTAAAATAATCAAATAGATACAGGCTTCGTTTCACTTGTAAAATAAATTGCTCTTCGTCTATTGTAATATCTAATACGAGTTATGAACTATTAAAGAATGTTACCTTGTAGATCTTTTTTTTTCTTATTAGCATGATTGAAAAAAGTAGACTTAGACTAGTTGTCATTTGATTGTTACACCAATTCCAAATGTTGATAATGTTAATAATTAGTAGAAATATTTAATATAATTTTTTAAAGAAAAAAAACGCCATGTACAATAGCTTCCGCTATAACTACGCTATTCGCAATAACTTTCTTTTTAGCCTCTCTGCGACCACGCGATAATCGCTATTTAGAACCTTGATATATAAACAATTTTTGAAAATTGCCAAACGGTTTATTGAATCCACAATCCTTCTCAAATTTGAGATGTGCATTTAAATATGAGCAGGGTTTTTTGTAGCTACAGTATGCCTTTATTTGTTAACATTAATAACTTTAATTTTTATACTCAAATATCAAAATAAAATCATTAGATGTGATCTATGTATTTTCTCTGCATGCACATAAAAAATTATCACTTTTCAATTTTGTTTTTATATGAATTAATAAGTTGAAAATCAACATCCATAATTTATCAATATCAATGTATTTTTGCAATCTCTTGATACCAATCGAAATAAAGTCGAAAAGTGATAAAAAAAAAATTATGTGTATGTAGAGAAAATAATATAGATCACATCTAACAGTTTTATTTTTATATTTGAGTTTCAAAATTTAAAGTGATTAATGTTTAAAACATAGAGTCATGATGGAAGCACAAAAATTAGAGGCATTTGAACCCTCTTCTTTAAATATAGCATATTCTATTTTTGAAATTTAATTAATATTATGTCTTTTGTGAGGAGGTTCGAAATTCATATGAGAGATCTCTTGTGGATATTAAATTAGTTGGGTGGTTTGACTTCAACGTTTAACTTTAAATTTTGACTTATCCAGCCATGTATAATACAAGTTCATTAAATTCTAACTATATTATTTCAGATAGTTAATTAAATTAAAGTCATTGAATTTTATTTGCGTTTTATAATATAATTAATTACGTCCATTTGAGTCACTCGTATATTTATATTGTTATTTCAAATATTAAAACTAAAACATCAAAATGTAAATTATTTCGTGGTTATAGCACTGTGGTTGTAATTTTTTTTGTATTTTAATCTCATATATGAATTCTGTTTTTCATTTCAGAAAGGTGAAAATCCGTACGAGCGATATTAACATTCGATCAGTATTTCAAAATGATTCCCATTTGGGATAGAATTTCATTGTGCATGTGCGAAGATTATACTGGTATATGATTACTCCAAGATATGATCGAGTGTTTGAAATATTTCCATCATATAAATTATAAAGGATAAGACAATGTCTGGTTTATAAGAAGGGTTAAATTCCTCATTTGAAGCTAAAATGGCCTTAGTTATTCTTGTTTGGTTATAATTTGTTGCTTGAATAATGGCTTAAATTATTGGAAAGATATCGGAAACTACATTTTTTTTTTAGTTGAAGAAAATAAATGTATATATCTGACAATGAATCTTATAGGCAGAGTAGCTAATTTTCTTCAAACTTACTCTGTCATAATTTAAATCTTATTCCATTTTACTCTTTATATTTTGACATTTGAGTAGAACTAGGGTGTTCCTAAGCTCACCAAGTCCTTCCGTGAGCTCGACTCTAAAACCTATCGAATTGACTTCAAACGACATTTTCAAACCGTTAGATGTTCAATCTATATTAAAATCTGCTTGGAGACCAAATTTTACATTTTTTGGAATTTTTTTACTATTTATTAAGATGGTTTGAAAATCGCTGTTTTCCAATGGTGCAGAATTTTAATAAAAACAGCGATTTTCAAACCATCTTAATAAATAGTAAAAAAATTCCAAAAAATGTAAAATTTGGTCTCCAAACACATTTTAATATAGATTGAGCATCTAACGGTTTGAAAATGTCGTTTGAAGTCAATTCGATAGGTTTTAGAGTCGAGCTCACGAAGGACTTGGTGAGCTTAGGAACACCCTAGTTCTACTCTTGACATTTAACTGGAGAGTAAACTTTTTACTCCCATCTCTTACTTCATAATCAAATATGATCTGAAGGGCTCAAATATTTAAACAGTTGACACTTTGCTATATAATTGTCTATTTGACATAATCATCTCTTTTTCTTATTGATTCCACTCTACATATCAATATATGATCTGGATATGATATTAAAACGATGCATATACAAAATATTTCAGATTAATTTAGAGACCACATTTCTGAAAGAGACCACATTTCTGAAAGAGGAGGGATCCAATTACACCTTTTTTTGTGACACATCATGACACCGTTTTTTATATAGGTTAATTTTGCGATATCAAAATCCAAACAGTCGATCCGAACCGTTCAACATGATCACCATATTAAAATGTACTTGGAGATCAAATTATACATTTTTTTGAATTTTTTACTATTTATTGAGATGGTTACAAAGTCGCTGTTTTTCAATGGTCTGAAAACAATGATTTTTGTAACCATCTTAATAAATAACAAAAAAATTCAAAAAAAATGTAAAATTTGATCTCCAAGCACATTTTAATATATCTATCATGTTGAATGATTTGAATCGACTATTTGGACTTTGAAAATAGTAGATGTCAAAGTGTGTCACCAAAAAAGGTGTAATCGGATCCCTCCTCTTTCTGAAAACAAATTCGAGACGACTTGAAATCTGTTTGAATCCAATTTTATATCATGTGCTAGCTAATGACTGACGCTTAAGTTTTGCATTCGCTGATACTGATAAGTTGGGTATTGGATAACAATTTCAGTGAGAGAATTCGGTGCATCTTCAGTCATGAATGAATTAAGAATTGAAAACTTAGTTTCAACCTCTCTTACTCATAAATTCCACCTGCTTCATTTGACATATATGTTGCCCTCTAATTTGCCAATATCAGTCATCTCATTTCTTGGTTTATACATGTCCCCAAAAATCACTTATCTCAATTTATTACTGTCATAATCCATAAATGGATCATTCAGAGTTCAATTACAGATCCGATTCAGTCGTTTGCATTCTCTGTTCTTTATTTTTCTCGGGGGAAAATGAATTTATTAACAATATAAAAAAAAAATCAAAATGGATAATATGCAATCAAACAAAAATCAGATCAAAAGACACATCTTATCCAAAGAAACGCTTAACTTTTTTGATATAAACCTTTCAACCGTTACTGTCATTACAATTACAACCCCAACCCATCATAAAACCAGAAAAGAATCTAAAGAATTCACAGAACTAAAAAAAGAAAATTGAAAAATCTAACACAAACCAACCTAAATTCACTCAAAACCAAACTAGAATACCCTAATCTGATTCTGACCTTCTCTGATCCCCTGCTCCTTCATCCCTTGTCGCAAATGAAATCCTAACCCAAACACCATTATCGTTACCAGTACCTTCTTCCCTTTCCTCCTCCTTTTTCTTCCCCTCTCCTTCCTCTTCTGGCATATTGTATCTACACATAGGACACGATCCACGCATGTGTAACCACTTCCCTATGCACTCGCCATGGTACCTGTGCCCACATGGCATCTCCTTCACTACTACCTCTTCTTTCTCCTTCTCAAATAGCTTCTCCAGGCAAACCACACACTCTGCTTCTTCGTTTTCTGTTTCTTCTTTCTTAACAATTTTGAGCGCTTCGATAGACGCCTTAGACGCTGGAGGAGGCCCGCCAGTGACAGATTCGGTCGTGGCGCCTCCAAGCACCGCCGAGAGTATACCAGCGCCGCCGTGTAGAACCACCATGCTTTGGGTGAATGGGTTGAGCAACACGAACCGCTCGGATGACTCCTGATCAGAGGTGGGTTCGAGCATCCCTAGGATGATCGGGAAGAGGCTGAACCTTGGGCTTGCGTTCTCTTGCTCAGCCATTGATCGAATACTCTGATTCGAAGAGAAAATTGAGAAGAAGATAGAAAGAGTGTTTGATTCCTGGATTTTTTTGTTCCTTTTTATTTTTTTGGGAGTTTGATATGAAAAATGAACAACAGAAAAAAGGGGTTTATAAGTGGGGCGAAGGCAACTGAACTCTGTGGAACAATCGAGAAGCTCCATAATTTGTATTATTTGTCTCTATTTACTTTTTATTTTATTTTATTTTTCATCCCAATCTTACTCGAATTCCCGACATTTTTATTAATACCTAAGTCCATTAAAAATTATTAAAATTACCCACGGTCTCAAATCTTTATTAAAAATACTCATACCGGCCAATTATTGGCCGGTACCGATTAAATAGCCCAACCGGCCAATAACTGTACGAATCTGTAATATTTTTGTATAGAGAAATTATATTATCTGGAAACTAGACTTTCATACATTTATTTTGATATAAAGAACACAAAAATCCATGTAGTCATTTTCTTGAAATTGAATTTTGAATATGGTCAAAATTATAGGACTGCTCCCTATCAAAATCTTAAAAAAAAAAAAAAAAAAATTTAGTGGACCGCCCTACAGTGGGGCGGTTTGGTTTTTTTTTTTTTTTGGCAGTGGACCGCCCGACGGGCGGGCGGTTAGGTTAGATTTAAAAATAATTTGAGATGGGGGTTATATTTGATATTTGTTTTTTTTTTAGGTTATTAATAAAAATATCGGATTTTTCTCTAAAAAAAAAAAAAAAAAAAAAAAATTACGGAACCGGCCAATAATTGGCTGGTTCGGCAAAAAAAAAAATTTTAAAAAAAAAAAATATATCACGGAACCGGCCAATTATTGGCCGGTTGGGTTATTTAATCGGTACCGGCCAATAATTGACCGGTATAGGTATTTTTAATAAAAATTTGAGACCGTGGGTAATTTTAATAATTTTTAATGGATTTAGGGTATTAATAAAAATGTCGGCTCGAATTCTCTCGTAAGTCGGCTGTAGTAGGTGTCTGCACCAGTCAAACGCTTGACGGACCGAGTATCATCAGATCTCTCTAGATGCCATTGTAACTCGGCGGAAAGCACGAATCTTGATGAGTTCGTTGGTATCTGATTTACGCTGGAACTTGCTTTGTTGCAGAGGATTTTAGCTTATATGGTGCTTCTGGATCCACCAAACAAAATTCGCTTCCTCTGAGACATCTCAAACTTTGCGTGACTTTTTGGAATATATCAACCATTCAAGTACGTTTTGCACGAATCTCAATGCATAAATAATACTGGCCCCGCGCTATCTCCGAATAGACACCGTTTACGTCAGTCACGCACGTGCTGAGATATCTCAGAGGATACAGCGGTAGCGCAGAATAGTTGGCTGCGCATGGAGCATTGAATTGAGAAACTAAAGAGCTGCTATTCGGCGCAGAACGAATAAGAAAATATTGTATCGAACATTTATAAATTTTAATATGAGTTCAGAAAAAACAAAATAAACATTTAAGCCATCTTTGTTATATGAATTTTAATATGAGTTCAAAAAAAAATGTATCTGAATTAGCATGAGTTCATTGAAAATTTGTAAAGAAAACAAAGCTTCGACAGGTGTAATATAAAATATTAGTCATAAAATGTTCTTAGTCATATAAAAGACTATAAAATGTTGTACTTAGAGATTAAGACAACTATGATATTCTATGTTATAATTTTTAATAGTTAGAACATAATACTCATTACCACCAGTTAATTAAGTTTTAGCATCATTTATAAAAATTTAGCATTACATTTTTTCTATATTTATCATTTCTATTTATTTATTTCTTTCTTAAGCAGTACACATAAATTATCTCAAAAATATTTATATTATCATCTAATATTTCAATTCAACTACAATTCAACATTACTGCGTTTTAGGAAATATTGACAACATAATTTATATTCAAAACAATACTTTGAATAAAGGGGGAGGTTCATATAGGAACAGACTTTTGAAATGAAGGTCAAACATATAAAATTTTCATGCTGAAAATGGAGATCAATTTATAATGTTTGTGACATTTTACTCTAAATTATATAGAAAATCACATATAAATACAAAAGAATTTTTTTTTTTAAAATAGAGTCAATCGACCCCATTCATTGAATTTAAATCCGCCCATAGGTACATAAATTATATTATATTGTATAAGTTTGAAAATTTTAGGATGAATCTATTTTATTATGAAATATAAGATTTTCTTAGCACAAGATATATGAGATTTGAAGGAAAAAAATACCAACACATGAGACAGAGAAATAAAATATAGAGAGACGTAGACATGGCCCTGTCGAATGTAGATATAAATTTTAAGTCAAACAAATATTAAATAGCTATAATTGATATTTTTATCGAATTTTGTATCTCCTTTGATATATTTTTACGCCACTTCAAATCATTTACAAAACTTAATAAGCACGTCACAATGTATTGAACACCATAACAAGTAGAACAGATGCGGAACTAGAATTCGAGTATAGGAGGACTAAATAAGAATTCACTACCTCTGAGATATCTCAAACTTTAAGTGTTTTTCTATAATATCTTAACCGTTCAAATACATTATGCACGAATCTCCTCAAAAGGCGCTGTACCACCTGTCACTCAAAAGTTGAGATATCTCAGAGGATTACGCTATCATTAATTAATTTTTGACTATGACCTTTCCAATTTGGAAAAGGTTCTTTACTTCTTTTCCACTGCACACACACGATCTAATTGCCGAAACAGAAATAAAGCTAGACAGCCATTCTGTGATTTTTGTTTTTAAAATTTACGTTGAAGCCCTTTAACTTTGTTATATCATTATTTAGTAACAAAAAATAGTAAGATATAAAAGAAATAAATTAGTAAGATTTTTATATATTTGGTAATAAAAATTTAAAAACTTGAGATGACTTAACACTAAGCCACAATTTATGATCCGCCCCCGAGTAAATAAGGTGTTACTTGAAATATTAGCATATATATTAACTAACACCCTGATCTAATATATATCGTAAGCATATTTGATATGGTGCTAAACTGCTGATTCATCCTAAACGGCGCAGCTAGCCAGCTAGTATCCGGGCGTATGAGAGAGATTTCTCGTTCCTCGGAGGTCGGATCTCTCTCTCAAAGTTTTTTCCAGAATTGGAAAGATTGGCTTCATTTAATTATTTTTCTAATACCGAGTTGGATATTTGCGGCTCAGCCCTGATTCTGAAGAGTGCGTATCCTCTGAGATATCTCAACTTTTGCGTGACCGACGTGTCCGGTGCCTATTCGGGGATAGCACAGGGGACAAGTATTATTTGTTTATTGAGATTCGTGCGTAACTATTTGAATGGTTGTGATTTTCCTGAAAAACACGCAAAAGTTGAGATATCTCAGAGGATGTGAATTCGATTCTGAAGTGGATCCCAGATAATGGTACACACGACAAAATAAGTGCCACGTCAGATATTCCTAACATTGTACAAATTATTTGTCAGTATAAATGATGTAGCGGATTTTTACATTTGGGACCATATGAGATAGCCTTACTCTACTTGAAAATTTGTGAGACCCGTTCTACAGAGTTGTACATCACAAAAGATCTCCGCTGATTATTTTTTCTCTCTCTTGGGAATGTTCTGGAGTTTACGAGGGCTTTCTGTCGGAAGATATTTTGGAGGCGGGAGAGGTGGATTCCGTGTTGGATCATCTAATATGCATTGGGATAACCAAACTGCAATAGAATAGATAATCACCAATATAGGTTTTTTATTCCTTTTTTATCACTTGAGAGTAGAGTGAGAAAAATGGCACGCCGGAGCCGGCTCCGTCACGGAACGGCACGGCACGCGTGTCGGTTACGTGCCGTGACTCGCGTGTCCCGTGCCGTGACCAATTGTTGGCAAAGAAGACACGGCACGGCACGGAAATTGTCTTGGTCACGGCACGGGACACGTGAGTCACGGAACGGAAGACACGCCAGTCACAACAATAGCGAAGCAATACACTAACATACATTCCTATAAGGTATACTTTTATTTTAATTAAAATATTTACATTTAAATTTCAATTAAAACATTTGAATTTTAAATAATTGTTTCATATATTTTTTTTAAACGTTAAATGCGATCAAACTTGACTAACGCGCGTTTGGTCACGGCACGAATTAGTCACGGCACGCGAGTCACGGCGTGACTCGCGTGCCGTGACCACCCCTCGTAATTTTTGTCACAGCACGGCACATGAAAAATTTACTTGGTCACGGCACGGCACGGCACGTGACCAAAGTCACGGCGTGTTAGTCACGGCACGTTTTTCCCTCTCTACTTGAGAGATACTATAAAGTACGGATTTGATGACTGTTTTTATAAATTTATTTCATCAATATTATCACTAAATGTTTAGCTCGCCTCAGAAAATGAATTCGGATCTTCTAAAGTAACTCAAAATTTGAATTTAAATCTGAACGTCAGATTAGAATATGTACAAATATTAAAAGTGTCTCGTAAATTCTACCTCACATCGAATTGACTGAAATTCTAATCGAACAGTCACAATTCAAACTTAAATTTTGAGTTACTTTAAAAAATCCGAACCCTAAGAGAATACACTCCACAATACCGTAACGAAATGCAAATTTGCAAATTTAATTAGTATAAATACATATTTATTATAAATGCAAATTTATCTATTTCAGTTTAAAAAAAACTTATACATATTTATGTTTTATTTCTAGAGATTTTTCTAAGGACAAAATATTTTTCACATCAAATTATAAATGTGTTTTTAAAAATATTTTAACAAGTAGCATGTGAAGTTAAGATAATTTTAAATGAGAAGAGATAATTGACATCATTTATTATGACAATATAGAAAATGTTTTAAAATAAAATTTAAATTTGATATTACAAATGAGAATAGTTGATTGGATCAAACATAATAAGTTTTTCTTCAATTCACTGTTTTAAAAAATATATTTTGAAGGTTTGAGGTCAAGCCACCCAACTATTTAATAATATCCACATGCAAGAGATTTCTCCATCCGGGTTTCGAACTTGTGACCTCCCCACAAAGATAGCGACCTCCCACAAAGATAGCATTACCTTAGCCACTAGATCAAAAATTGGTTCTCGTTTTAAAAAAATTATTATACTGCATTTTTACAGCATTTTGATTATATACTAGTTGTCTTTCACGTTCTATTAGTTGTATTTCATCTTCTACTGGTTGTCTTTCATCTTCTTCTAGTTGTATTTCATCTTCTTATAATTGTTTTTCATTTTGTACTAATTGATTTTCATGTTCTACTGGTTGTCTTTCATCTTCTTGTAGTTGTCTTTCATCTTCTAGTAGTTATTTTTCATGTTCTTCTGATTGTTTTTCCTCTTCTAATAGTTATTTTTCATATTCTCCTAATTGCCTTTCACCTTCTTCTAATTGTCTTTCATATTCTACTAGTTATTTTTCATCTTCTTCTAATAGTAATTCATCTTGTACTGGTTGCATTTTCATGTTCTATTGGTTGTTTTTCATCTACAACTGGTTGTGTTTCATCTTTTTCTAGTTGTATTTTATGTTCTTCGAATTGTATGATGAGTGAAATCATGATCAGGCTAATAAAATTTATAATCCGGTTTCCTATCGAGTCAGATTACAAGCGCATAATCCTATCGAGTAGTATAATCGAATGTCGATCCGCAGTGAATAATGTTTAGAGTCTTTTACGATCAGATCTCAACCTTTCCAAATGCTAGATAAAATCTTGAATTTGAGAGTTGTTGTTTTGGTCCTTAGAATTATTGAAAAGACTAAAAGTAAACCATTGCTACTCAATCCATTTTAATAAGGTCTCATTTAGTATTTGGTTTTCAGATATTGTTTGAAGATTTCTAATCTAATTTAGTATCTACCGCTCTCGCGTTGACATAGTTACCCTACGCAGAGATCCGGTCAAGGCTTGTCTTAATGGGTGCAAGTAGTTATGTGATTGACCCAAAGATTTCAGACTTCACTTAACTAGGTTCTTCATCTGGTTTCATTGGGTGTCCGCATGTGAGGCAGGACAATGCGACATTCGTCTACGAATGTCAAGACTCCCATGTATACTTTTGTTGATCCAACTAATGGTATCTCCGACTAAGGCCTCCACCACTAATCTAGTATTTTTATTCTCCTTACTCTAACTTGGTTAGCCTAATTGTGTGGTGGACTAGCTCTAACAAACGAAATCAAGTAAGAATAAACATAAAGCGCAAAAGCAATCAAGCGAACAAAGCAATTTCAAATACCAAATAAAATTACATTAAAACTTCATAAGTAAGAAGGTTTATTGCTTAGCTCTAAGAATTAGAAATTTAACCTTAGAATGACATGATTACAACAAGAAGAGAAGAGAGAGGTACAATGGCAGAAAATATCCTTCTAATACTCTCAAGCACTCTTATTCTAATACTAGCCCTCTTACTTAGAGTAGATATGAGATAAATCTAAAGGTGTGATCCCACTAAATGAGGAGATGACTTTTTTCTGTTTGAGAGACTTATATAGACCCTCACAAGTCTAGGGACACCTCTATACTTGCTCCTCAAGTGCTGGATAAGTTCTGGACAGTTTGGAGTTCAAAACGTGTCATAACCGTTCACAGCGTCGGCCCCGAATATGGACCATACTGGCTGGTACAGACCATATTGAGTTCCCGACAGCATTTCGTATTTCAGCATAAATTGGTCATCCAAATAGAATCTCGTTTTTTTCCCACCCTCTTTCTCGTTGTAAAATCCTAACTTAGACTTGCACTTTACACATATAGAATGATATGGACAATATATAAGCAATATAAAATTCATCATCTAATATATATACACAATTACACATATAGAATGGTTTGAGAAATCGAGAAGCGTAAAATAATTCCCAAACACTCATCTATTCATAGTTTTTGCATTTTTTTTCTCATTCGACTATACACGTGCATTGTGATCGTAACAATATCGTGAGCCTCACACCAATTTCAATTTCATTCAAACATCTGTATCTATGAACGTCTAATTAATTAATCACCGTACTTAGGTCCAATGAGGTTGGGCCGCATTGTTACTTTTGGCCCGTTATACATTCTTTTGAAGCACTTGAAAAGCCCAGTTAGAACTAACAAATGGTTTGTTTGATCAAAGTTCAAGGTAACTATAATCAAACAGAGGGTATTTTAATACTGAGGTTATGTGTGTGTTAACGGTAAGATATAATTTGACAGAGTTGAGATATGGAAGATCTAATCATGTTTGTTAACTCATATAATAAAACATTATTGATGTAGTTTTGAAACAGAAATGTGGGGTACAATTTATCAAATTGAGATCATTAGATTTGAAATCTAAATAAATCAATTAATATTCAAATAAACAAAATCAGATGCACAAGTGAGATAATCAGTACTCCGTATGGGAAATAAATCCCACCAAAAAGGGAAGCTTTTTCCAAAAGATGTACAAAATTATCTTCAGAAAATAGTTAATAATTAATATCACTGATCCATTGAGAAATAATTACTAGAAAACTTATCATTCACGCGCTTCCCGAATATACAAAATTGTTTAAACTGAATACTGAGCCCGACATAGGTGCCGGTACTGATTTCTTTGTTCCCACTCCCATTCTCCGCTCCGGGTCCATAGGAAAATATTACAAATACTCTCGGCATAAGATGTCAAATGACAAGGGGATCTACTCTTTTCTCCTAGATTTTAAGATGTTTAAATGTACATTTAGAAGCTAAAATAATCAAGTTTTTATTTATCTTATTATATAGTTAGAATTCAATTTTTATAAAATAGACAATTTTAATAAGATAAAAAATTTAAATTTTCTATTATAATTTTCAAATCTAATCAAACATAGAACAAACTATTCCGAATAATCCGATTTAAAAAATAGCGTATTCTCACCGGCTATTTCTTGTTTCTTGCCTTCTTGGCACCTCCCACTTAAACTCTCTTCTCTCATTCTTCCCACGTGACCTTGCCATCCGACCTCTTCTTCTCTTTCCCCTCTCCTCTCTCTCTCTCTCTCTCTCTCTGGAAGCAACTGAGAGGGAAGAAAAGAGAGCCCTTCCTATTCTCCGATTGAAACCTAGGGTTTCTCTCATCGATTCGCCTAATTCAAATTATCCATTCATGGAGTTTCTTCGACCCGATTACTCCGACATTTTTGACATCTTCTACAATTACTGCGGTCAGATTTACTTCTTCTCTTTTCTTTTCTTTTCTTTTCTTTTCGTGATTGAAAGCCCCTCTGCAAAAAATTTCATCTTTTGCACCAAGGACCTTGCAATTTTGGTATTTCTGACCAAATTTACCTCAATGGTCTGCGATACCGATGGCACTGCACTGTGAATCCCACACAGTAAGTGACAGAGTTTATAGGAATTTAAGTAAAACAAGAGTTCAATTCATCTCAATAGAATAGAGTTGATAAGAGATGATTTGGAATTGAATTTTGATGATTGGAATGGTTAATTTTAAAAGGAAGAATTGATTTCAAGACATTGAAAAAGGCTTTATGCCATTGAAACCCTAGAACTAGGGTTTGGCCTTGGGAGAGAAAGATGGTCAGAAAAAAATGAAAATGACAATAACCACAAAAGTAATAGTGATGAGAAGTGGAAGCTTGCCTTATCGGAGCTCCACACTCACTAATCGCTCTTGATAGCACCTTGTTGTCTCACGGAATGAACAAAAGAGACGACAAGGGTGCTGGCAACTTCTCACCCGGTGAACCGAAGTTTCACCAAATACCACCCTTTCTTCCGCGATTTCTCAGCGGCATTTGGCTCTCCTAAATGCCGTCGAATTGTCTCTATTTTTGTTTCTCTCTGCGTTCCTATTAGCAGGTTGACCAAAAAAGAGTTATCATTCTCATTTTGTGGAGGTGGTATCCATTCCAATCAGAGGGGTATTGGTATTCCACCTCCACCGTTGAAATCAGATTAAGTATTGGGAAAAAGAGCAATATAAAAGCAATATTGGGGGTTTTATCATCACAAGAATTCATGCATTAAGGAATAAAAAAATAGTCTGGTTTGGTTTATACCCGTGATAAATAAAATCAATTTAACTTTGAATGGTTCTAAATCACACAAGCTAATATTAACTTAAGCCACATGGATTTTGGCGAGTTTTAGTACAAACAATTAAGTGTTGTTTCTATTCAATGTTATACGTTTGCTGGAATGGAAATTGTTCCTCTAATTGCCTAACATAATGATAACTGATTAAGTTAATATCACTTAAGGTGGCTAACAAAACAAAATCATCTAGAATGGCTGTTACATTACTCTGGAACCTTAAGTACCAGTAGGCTTGACACTAATTTTACTTTGCTGCTGCCCTGATTCTATGGAATTATAATTCCATGTACAGTTCAAGTTGTTGTCTATTGTAAAATCATAATTCATGCAATGACTTGAGTTTAGACTTTAGCATCATCATTTTTTCCCTATATGAAATGAATTTAAGCTAGCCAATTTATTTCCTTTCCTTCTTATGGAATTTAAGCTAGCCAATTTATTTCATTAATATGCTAGTTATATTTAGGCAGTTAGAGAACTTAACACTTTCTAGCTATAGCAGTTAAGTAATAATCTTTAGACTATTAAGCCTGCATCTTTTGATTGCGATACTAAATATAAACGTGGGAAGTTAAAATGCTTGTTTTGTTTTTAAATTAATGATAAAGGCAATTAGACCTACTGGGGCCGTTCGGCAACAAGGATTAAGGCTTAATCCGCTTCCTTTAGCTTCCTTAGTCGCTTAATCCTGCTGAACACCAGTTCCTTAGCGCGGATTAAGATCACCTCCTTCAGCCTTGTTTTGCCCGGATCTTAATCCTCTGCCCTCTGCCCTCTGCCCTCTGCCCGGACACTTAAGGCACCTCTACCACTTCCTTTAGCTTCCTTAGCTTTTATCCATGGATTAAAACAACCAAACATCGGTTCCTTAGCGCTCCTTAAGCTCTTAATCCTTCACTCTTAATCCCTTATTGCTAAACGGCCCCACTGGGTTTGACTCCTTTTTTGTGTTTTTTTTTTCTTAAATAGATATAATTTCGGGACGTAACCCATCTGGTATGAAGGAATCTTTGTCTCTACTTTTGAGATCAATTGATGAAAGAAGAAGAGCCAGGTTTCCTTCCTCTCCTTCTCTCTATATTTTTAGTCGTGTCTTTTTATTATTTTTTGGAGTAGTTCGTTTGGTTCTTCGATGGTCAAAGTCTGCACTATTCCTCCTGCAAATGTACCATTTGAAGAATCAACATTGTTAAAATGCATTTAGCTTTTAATGAATTTGTAGTGGGTAATTGTTTAGTAACTTTGGTTACAGCACTCCCATTTTTACTATATAAAAGAATCAGACATTTTCTTTGTAATACTATTGCAAAATTGCTAGTTAATATATTGAATGGGCATTCATTTTTTCATTTGCAAATTTTCTTACTTATATTCATCCGCTAACATTCTAAATGAAATTATCCAGAGATACAACTGTTAGTGATGTTACAAAGTTGATGTCTTGCCTTAATTTATCGGTTAGTCTTTTACAAAAGCTCAAGTACACTTTTTTTAATTGAATTCTAGAAATTTTATTGAGCTTGACAATATTTTACAGGAAGACTCGCAATTTAGTTGCTTCTATGATTTTGTCTTCTTCTTATGCCGTGAAAATGGGCAGAAGAGCATCAGTAAGATTTTTATTTGATTTTTATACACAAATAATTTGTTTTTGGGTACTGGTGGTACCATTTTTTAGGTTTATTGTAGTTTTTATGCACAAATAAGTTGAAACCCATAAATCCTAATAAAGATGATTTATTTGATTGATATAGCGGTTCATCGAGCCCTGTCGGCTTGGAGAATAGTTCTTTACGGAAGATTTAGATTACTTGACCAGTGGTGCGACTTTGTTCAGGTACTTCTTTTATTAATTTTTTTGGGTTCTAATTGTCAGATTTTAACTAAGGGTGATGCTGTCACGTGTTGCCTTAAATCAGTAAATTATTTCAGTGGACTTTACAATTTTGTTAGCCTACCCCAACTTGTTTGGGACTAAAGGCTTGGTTGTTGTTGTTGTTGTTGTTGGACTTTTACAATTTTGCCAGCATGGGTTTCCAACAAGCTCTACTAGGAAAATTTTGGTCAAGTAGTAATAAAATTGGATGTAGAAGATATTTTTTTCCATTAATTGGGGTTGGGGGGGAGGGGACCCAGACATGTTGTATTCCAAATGAAATTGATTTTTACATTTGTATATTGTAAAAATATCAGAAGTACCAGAAGCATAACATATCAGAGGACACATGGCAGCAGCTCCTCGCCTTCAGCCGATGTATTACAGACGATCTTAAGGGCTATGATCCTAAGGGTAATTCCAATTTATCTTTCACTAACTTTGTTACATCCCTGTACCGTGAGCAGCACTTGGTAAACATGAGATTTATAAGAAAATTATAGGCCTGTGGTACAAAAGCTCATTAACAACTGGTATCACAATGCAAGCTATTTTGTTGTTAGTTCATATCTATGTATTTTGCTTGGCCAGACACATTTTCACATGGTATATTAAATAGAGCACACCAAATATTTATGATAGAAAATATTGAACGTTGATGTAATATATGTAGGTGCCTGGCCGGTTCTCATTGACGAGTTTGTGGAGCACATGCACAGGTTTGTTATTTATTATGTTATCAAGGCTCTTGAGGCAAATTCGGACATTAACGCGTATACACAGCACATAGATTGTGTTTATTTGTGTGTTTGCATATCATTTACATCCTGGTCACAAATTCATCTACTTATATCAACATTTTCCATTTGATTACGGCAATAACTCAAATTGTTCACTGACAGTAACAAATTGAGAAAATCAAATGGTCCCAGCATCCCCATTTTTCAGAAAAGAGTTGGTAAATTGAGTTATCCATGTAGCTTTTGCCAAAGATAGCCATAGCTTTTGGAGGAAAAATAGTAAGTTAAAAAAAAAAATCAATAAATATCCAAGAGCATGGAGAAAAGTGTTGAGTTAATTACTTACAGGATTAAATTATTCTTTCGACCGTTTAATGCAAGTCATGACCAGGGTAAGCAATATTGTTTTTAGGTTAGATTAAATGACCTTGATGGCCAAGTGATGGTATGATGTTAGGACTTATGACTATTTTACTTGCTTGATAGGGGTTCACGTCATATCTAGGTGTTTTTGTATGGTTACTTGTAATCTTACCAGTTTGCAGGGCTACACTTGAAAGGTGCCTTTAAGGAAAATGTAATAATGCATTATTTTTTTCTTCTAATCGAGGTCACTAACTGGATAATTTATAATTCACAGAACAATTGAGTATGCCCACTGCTTCGAAAACAAACCTAAGAACCAGTGTAGCATCTCTAATACTTTCTACGGTAATTACTTCTGCTCTCCTAAAACCCTGGGGTACAAAATTTTCGCTTAAAAGTATAAAAGAAAGTATAGTTTTTTCGAACTGGGTCAGTGGGTCCTGTCCTGGTCAGAGACAAAATTTTGCAGTCTAAGCTCTGACGTGGACTGGACTCTTTTTTGTTGAAGTATTACTATTCAATGCTTAATGAAATTGTAACTATATTCTTGAGATTTTGGTAATTTTATTTTGCTTAAGAATGGTACTATCGATGTCTTCAATTGACTTGAATTATGGCTATGTCATGAGGTAGGAATATGTGGATTTAAGATATGTAAATTTGGCCTTTTGATACCTTTGTTTGCTAGTATTTTACAAACTTAAACTGTTATAAAGCAAAAACAGTACTATACAGACATAGGAACTTGAAGGACATTTCTTTTCTTTTGTGAACTACACCCGACATTTTTACATTATTGCAAACACCTTGGCTTTTTTGGATGCAAATAAAACCTGTGTGTCCAAATAAGATCAATCCGTGCTAAATGACCATCCCTTGTAAGCCACATCCATTGGGAACTAGTTTGAGCTTGAATTCAATACTAAGCTGGGTAATGCTTAGGAGGAAAAATCATAATTGAGGGATCATCGCACTAATATTACAAATGTAATTTGGAAAGATTGTGTTGAGGAAAAAAAGGGATAGAAGAATTTTAGTTCCCAACACGAGACGTGTTAGTTATATTTCCCAATACAACACAATATAAATTTTAGTGATATTCTAAATGCTCAATGAGCTGACATTAGTTATTTTTTTGGTTACTTTTGTAGGATTAAATACACTTCCTGGGTCAAAGCGCAAAACTCCTGAATATGATTCACAAGAGGGAGAGGAGATGGAGATCTCAGATTCTTCAGAATATCAACAAGACACGGTGCAATTGAAGCGTCAGAAACACAACTTGTATGAAGATTCGAACAGACACAATTTACGAGGCTGTGTACTACACTCCTTTTGTGTGGTAGAGGGTAGCTTGTCTAAAGGTTCGAGGGTTACCTTTCTATCAGTAGCCCTCTTCAACTCAACCAAAAAAATAGGGTTTCTTATATATAATATAATTTCTCTATTGGCCAATCAATCACTGCCTTCATTTGGGTAATTTTCTTCATTTTGGGGGTGGGGTATTTTTGGTGACATTTTTGTTGTTGTATGTAATATTAAAGCTTCCAAGTATGTGTGTTATGTTTAGAATTTGATATTAGTTACTATTAATTCAATATAAAATTGACATATAACTGTGAACTTCACAATATTCAGAGGAGCTCCAGGTTGCTGAGTTGCTGGCTGGGAGGTTGATTGCGTGCTCATTATCTGCTGTGCGGAGTACGGACAATGTGGATTTTTCAGAGAAGGGTTGGGTGTGAGTCTCAAGCAGTACACAGATTTTAAGATAAACTTGTCCATCGAATTGTGCGTAGCATTTTAGAAATTAGAATTCGTATGTGATGATAGCTTCAGTGTTTGACACACGTGTGCAGGTTTTGCAGGTGAATTGCAGTTCCGACATTGTAGAATTTAGAATTCGGCTTAGGCTTAGAGATGTGTTGATAGCTTCGGTGTTTAGATAACAACGTTATCGTTAGGCACTCTCGCTAGACAAGAAACTTGGTAATCTTCTTTGAGTTTGTTAGTTTTTTAGAAAAAGTAGCGTACTACTACGAACTAGTCACAGATTCAGAACACTAACAAGAAACGGCATATAAACTAACCACAAATAGTTCAATATTAAATCTGGATTTTTCTGTCCACCAAAAAAAAAAAGAGAGAAGTACAACAGAACACCACAGGTTTCTTAATAATTTAGTTGTGATAAAAAAAGTCGACCAGTACTATGTAGAGGCTTGTGTTTTTATCCACCGTCTACTTGGATCACTACGACCTCAGATTTTTGGATTTTATTTTTATTTTTTGTAGTTTTTCGTGAATTTCTAATTAAGAATTATCTAGAAAATTGCCAGAGAGAAAGGGGTGGTTATTTTATTCATCGGTAATAAAATCTTCTTTTGCAATTAGATTTTTGATAGATGTTTAAATACTTCTCAAAACAGAATGATTTAGAACTACAAAAAAAGAAACATATTCCAGACAATCGAAATCAATTAGAAGAGAATCAAGAAATTTCCCTACAAGTATCTTTACATTTAGTTGAATCATTACATTTCGACACAAATTGACAACTACAACCGATGAACAAATATCCATTAGATGCAGGACTTCACTTAAACCTCTCAATGCCCTCAAGTGGTGTTAAACAAATGCCCCTGCTCTTACAAAAATCAATGAAAAAGTGAAGTTTATTTTCTATTTTCTTGCAACTTCAAAAGCCTAATGGAAAGAAACACAATGGCATGTGCCAATGTAGTTGAAACCAAGAACAAGAAAAGCTGTAGCTTGCATATATAAATTTATGTAGTAGCTGCTGGTTCCCCCCACCAAATGCAAGATTGTAAGATGCACAGAAGAAGAGAAATAGAGAAAACCCAAGCTCCGACAAATTTATCCTGCCAACGAAAATATTAAGCACATCACAAAACCATTTCGTTTAATTGAAGAAAAGTTTTCATTTGTACACACTAAAGACTTCAAAGATCACACATGCTCCTGTATAATGTTCTTATTTGTTGTACCTCTACAAAACACGGAGGAAAGAAAACAAACTGAGCACCTTCCGAACAAATGGACAAGATAATTATGATGAGAAAAATAACAAAAAAAACTTATTTTGATATTTTTGTGTGTATAGACTTACTTATCTCTCAACTTGGTCTTGCTCTTCTCAAGCAAGGGAATGTCAAGGGCGTCCTTGAGATTGTTGCCAACCTTCTTGTGACAATCCATTCGTGAAAAGTTGCAGTTTCAAATAATCCAACCATGGCGGCCCTTATGCGGTACAATGACATCACATTCTCAAATAAAATCCAGAAGGGAATCAGATGCAGAGATCTGAAAAATTGACACTTGGCTTTAATTATTTATAGAAAGATTCCCTAACCATACAGAGAGAGAGAGAGAGACGAACTTAGGATGTCGAATGGCAGTGATAAAGAGGAGGGTTGTGGGAATATAAGCAACTCCCCATAGTGGTAAGAAGACTTCTGGTACCAACACTGATAGCGGTAGCACAACACAATAAAGAACAAAGGCCACCACCGGTGCCACCACTCGCCGGACTAAGAAAAAGCTGTATAGCATGTAAAACTTCTTCACCAAAGATACTTCCTGATAATATTAAATTAGGGATGGAAAACAAACAACTTCTGTTAGAGTTTGCCTTGAAATCATTTAATTGCTTTGCTTTTTTCCCATCCTTATTTTTCTGGCTTGGATGTGAATATGGTGTGTATGTACCAAGACCAAGAGCTTTTGAATCATCAAGAGAGTCAAAATATATGGCTACCCGGAGAGGGCAACAATTGCTTAAGAAAAAAAGAAAAAAAAAAAAAAAAATTCTGAATGATGAGAGAAATCACTAACCTTGGCAACTATAATCTCCCATGCCATCTTTCTAAACAAGTTGGCAGCTCCAGAAGACCAGCGGTGCTGCTGCCGGCAGTAAGCCTTGAATGTTGTAGGCAATTCGCTTTTGACCTATTTTAGAGGAATAATTCTTATGACAATTTACAAATTAGAGAGAATTGCATAATTGTGTTACAATTTCTGATTTTGAAATCCTTCCATTCTGGATCCTTGAGATAAAATTTATGTTTGGTCTTCAGCTTCTTTTATATTGTTTTTGTCTTGTGGTATTTTTTATTGGGAATAATCATACAAAATACCGCATCGGCATTAAACAACTACAGAAGATACCATGTAGCACTGCATAGACTTACATGTACCACATACTTGGGATTCTTTCTCTTTTTTTTAAAAGGACTTGAGAGAACTTCTAGCATTCTTGGATGAGAAACTTTTTTGCACCAAATGGATAATGATAACTTAAAAAATAAATATAAGGAGCACCTATCTACTTCGACAGTTAAATTTAGAGATGAAATGAATATACCCTTAGTTCATTGATGTATACAAATTTCCATCCCTTGAGAGTTGCTCTCACGGCCAAATCCATGTCTTCTACGGTTGTTCGGTCTTTCCAACCTCCTGCTTCATTGATAGCTGATACACGCCATACACCAGCAGTCCCTATATAAATACCCACCATGTTATTAACTAATGCCCATACAGTACATTCCTTACTGCTCGATAATTAAATGTGATTATTGTATATTAGCTAAGATATCGGGTGTATATTGTTCAAGTCAAATACATGATGATACCATTGAGATATAGGAAGAACCCTCATCTATGCCAGGTTAATAATATCAAAATATCATGCATAAACCTTCTAAAATGAGAAATATCACACATGCCCTTGAGACCCTCTGATATGTGTTAGATACTACCAGCATCCTTCATCTCTTAAATTATTTGAAAACAAAAAAAATGTCCATCTTTTCTTCCTCACGATTTGTGTAGCAATTTCTGTATATTTCTTTTAAATAAATTGAGGGAGCAGATCCTAGAGTTATTTGACATGTTGCAAGGTCATCCCTAATTAAGTCTTGGAAAAGAAAAGAAAATAACCACAAATAATTACCATTAAAGCTAAAAAAGGCAAATGTAGCGGAGCCAGCTTCCTGCTCTACTTTGAAATGGTAATCCAAGGACATCTTTTGAATCCTTGTCATGAGACTCATCGCATAATTCACTGCAAAATCGGTCCGTAAATCCTGTCAATTCAAAATTAATTCCATATATCAGACTAATTAGATGTTTTTTACCATTAAATTTGTCATTATACAAAAGTTTCTAATCGCCAGTTTTCCATTGAAGAAATTGATTTACAGTGATGATAATAAATAAAGGGTGACAATGCAAAGTCGGGTTATTCTAGGAAATGGATATTTCTTTTCATCTAATGAAGTGATTTTAATGTTCATGCAAACTGAATAAAACAGTTCAATATAGGGTTGAAATTCAAACAAGACACAGCACTCCCAATTTGCACAGATAAATCTTTAGTTGTAAGAAAATCATAAGATAAGAAAAAAATAAGTTCTCACCGAAATCCCAGCGAGCTTGAACAAGAGCAATTTTAGGGTTATGGATGAGAAACGGTACGGTCCTGTTCAAGAAATCAGGTTCGGGCTGGAAATCTGCATCAAAGATGGCAACATAATCACATTCTTGAGCGTACTTAAACACCATTCCTTTTTTCAGAGCTCCTGCTTTGAACCCCTTCCTATCTTCCCTTGTTATATATTTAATATTTACTCCTTTGCTTGCCCATGTGTTGCATTCTGCCTCCATGAGATCCTAGAAAAGTACATTCATTTAAAAGTTATTCAACTAGAAAGAAAATTAAAAACATAAATAGAGACGAGAGGAATTCATGATCGATATAAACTTGATGTTTACATGTTATGTACGGTATTGACTATTACAGTATTGGGATCTAGGATTGCACCAGTTAGTTCTGTGATGTTATCATTTTGAATGATCGATTTGAGCTGTAATCATGCGACCTAAAGAAATATACCATGTGTTTACTAAAAGAAGATAAGAAAGACTAATGATTATCACTTTGCCATTTGCATAATCAATGAAATTACTTCAGAAATAGTTTATTCTTGCCTTTTGCCTTTAAATAATTTTACAACCCTTCTGTTTACATCTGACTTAACTGATAAAATATATGCTTAAAGAAAGCATATTTTATAAGACACGAAAAACCGTACTAACACTGAAAGTACTTTTGTCTAGTTCATGTAAACCTTTTTATTTTCTACCAATTTCTCCTGAACAACTCTACCATCGAGTGTTTAATGTACAATACGTAAGTTACTAGTTAGCATTACTGAACAGCGCAAAAGAAATATAATATTTGGTGGAGCTAGGCTACAATGCAATGCATTAACACAAGACTCAGTGCAATATTTTCAGATTTCACTCTCTAATGTCTGAATAGGTGACTTGAGTTTTTCAATTGTGATCAATATATTAAAATCTTGGAACTAAACTCCATATTTTATCAGTATTTGCTATTTATGGATGAACGATAAAATGGTTAAATGGAATAGTCATGACTAAATACTGCTCAAAATTGCTAGACAAACTTTTCAAATAAGCAATGCAGTCACAATTATCAAGAGCTATATTTTTTAAATGATTTGAGTCATTGAGTATCATCTCACTGTAAATCTATAAGAAGTCAATTCAATACTCCTTTATACCGTCATTTTTTCTCTCACCAAGAATATAATTAATTAATCTGAAAAGAATATAAAACTTGGTTCCCTCCATATGTAGATCTGTTGAGAATTGTATCTTTGTTAGGGTTATATTGGGAAATAGAGAACTTATGTGTTAAATGTAAAGGCTATATAAGCCCAACTCATTAATGAATAAACTAGGTTTTGCAAATCATTTCATTTCTATTACATTTCACAGCTTAAGGTGTTCACTTGGATGCCAAAACGAGAGATATGAACAGCCTAGCACCCAGGGTATCGTGCTGAGTGTGGCACCGTACCCTAGTTTATATTAGTATTCAGGTACTCCATAAATAATAATACCAATGCCTCCCGGACTTAGGATTGTCACGCCCCAAACTAGGTCCTACATAGGGTGCAGCACATCCTGCCACGTATTTAAAACCAGTTGTAGAGAAACTGGATTCACATGTATGATACACCATTTTTTTAACTACTAATTCTCCAATTTAATTGCATTACCACAACTGAATGTTTGATGGATTATAAGAGTGTATAATCTTTTTTAGTGACTCTATTAAACCTTTATTGCTAATTAGAATATAAGTGGTGAGGTCAATGTTGTGAAGAAAATGTTATCAGACATCTGCTCCTCTTCTTTTGTTCTTATAGGTCAGTGCACTTCCATTTTGTATCAGAGATTCAAAGGAGAGGGTTTTCACATTACAACCAAAGCAAAAGATAATTCATTCTGATAGCGGTATCAAATAATTTACATACTCCCAAGTATTAACTAAATTATCTCATTTAAATTTGGGTTAGGAAATACTAAACATTTTCAATAATAAAAGAAATATACTAAGTGTAGCCCAGTATAAATTTTCAAAAGATCCTCCAGCTTGAATATATATGTCAACATACGTATAGTTAAAATTATATAATTCATTTTCTAAATAATACAACTCATATGTCAACTCCAGACTAATTAATAAGTGCCATCCTCGCTTATTGATGCGGTGTTCGCTCTTTATTTACTTGGCTTCCCAATAGAAAAGTTGACTTATGAGATAATGATTAGATGTTCACTTAAAAGAATATAAGATGAAATATTCTCATGATCTCATCTCTCTAGTCAACCACAATATTGCTTTATGGAAATCTGGTTCTCATCTAGTAACATGAGTTGGAAGACTATAATCACATCAAGAATTATTTTGTATGTATATATCCAGGACACAGGAAAAAAAGGAATCTAATTTTCAAATTTAATTAAAATAAAGAGAATAAGAAATTTGAGGAGAATTTACCTTGATAAGAGGGTCCGATGAGTCATCTAAAACTTGAATAATTATTCGATCTGATGGCCATGTGAGTCCACAAGCTGCCCCTATTGACAACTTATACACCTACAACCGAAATTTCATTAATCTATTAGTTAATTACTCCATGATATTTCTTTTATATCTCTGAATTGAAAATATCTCTAGCTATTCCTACAGCTACAGGTATACAGCACAGAGAGGTATTGGAATTTAGGCCCAACTCACTCTTATAGTGGTGAAATGGATGGCAATGGATCATTACATGGATATCTTCACAGGAAGTGCCACAGAAGAATTCTATATTTTGCAACAATCATGTGGACATTGAACAGAAAGATAAATAGATAATGACAGGTTTCTTAACTAAATAAAGCCTCTATGTATATTTTTTTTCTGTCTTTTTAATCATCTCATGATCTATCATGTGACATCGATTTGAAGATTAGTGATTAGACTGAAGAGGAAAAAAAAAAGATGAAAGAGAATAAAAGGGAAGTGGGTGGTACGCGTCCCTTTTCTCAAAAAGAAAAGATAGCACAATGTCATCCGTAGCCTCCTTAATTTGCTAAGTTGGTCAATTGTTATTTCTAAACCAAAATACACAAGTGTGTACTTTGTAATAATGGAGTTTTCATTCTACAATTGCCTAGTGTGTAAACTAAATGGCATGAAAATGTTCAACTGGGGCATTTGGAGGCAAATTCAAGGGTAATTATTGGATGTTTGATTTGCAAACAACCAAAATTGATTAAAAAATAATTAAATAAATCAAATCAGAAGTGCTTCGTTTGGAAGCGAGTCAGCATACCTCAATCTCGTTGTACATGGGGATCTGAACAAGCACCAATGGATAAGCAGAGGTCCCCTTCTCTTCATCATCTCTAATGGCCTCCCATTTGTACTTCTTCTCAGGTCTCCAGCCTATAATCTTGACACCTAGACTCACCAACGCCATGTAAGTCGCCTCTACAACCAGCATGATCGACATCACCATGCACATCCATACCACCACTTGAAGTGCCGGTGCGATTGCGCTGGCACGCACACTCAGCCACATTGAATAGACCTGGTCCGGGGTTATCTCGTGCACCATGGCGTTAAATGTGCTCAAGACATTGATGGATTTGGCGAGCTGAGATGTGAAGTTGAAGGCGGATGTGGCGTGGGACTGTGTGGTCGTCAGTGCCGCAGCGGCGGCCATAGAAGTGGAAAGCAGTGAAAGAGTGAAAGAGTGAAAAGGGTGTCGACGCAACGTGCCACCGATAAATGGAAATGGAAGAGGGAGAAGGAGACGGGCAAAGCTAATGATGGGCTTTGGCTTTTCTTCTCTCTTTTTTTTTTGGGTAGAAATCAGACAGAGAAAGAGAGAGAGAGAGTAGTGGATCTAGTGCGATTGTTTAAAGGAACACGAACTCTAGAATCATATTCTTGTAGAATACTTTTAAGGTCAGTCGACGTTACTGTTCATTTATGCTTTCGGATGGAATAGACTTGAATCGAAGAGTTTCGTCTTCCCTGGCGTACCTACCTATTCAAGTTCTTCCATGCGAAAATGTAATGTATAATATCTCATCTCTAACTTTACTCTCACACATGTCGTGACTCGCACCTGACTCGTTCACTAACAACTTGCTCGTTACTGGACCGAGCTGTTAACAAGTCAGCTCACCACTAACTCAGTCCAGAATTAACGAGTTCAAGCTGGGGCCTAGCTTGCTCACCAGCAAGCTCAGCTAGCCATCAATTGTGAATTTGTATGAATTTGTGTATTTTATACTGTTTAGCTCGATCCAAAAAGTTTGTAAAATTTATTTTCTTTTTAAAACAAGATCCAGCTAGACTCAGCTCGTCAGCTCGCGAGCTAGCTCGGGCTGACTTGTCATGATTTCAAGCTGAGGTTTTAGCTCGGATGTCCTAGATCCAGCTCACTCAGTTGTAGCTCGATCTAAAATTAACAAGCTGAGCTAGGATCGAGCTCGTTGCCACCCCTACCCACATAAATCACACTCTCCTGAACTTGCACAAAGTATAATAACTTTTTTCTTTCTCAAATTTGAAGTCACAAGAGATTTATTTCCTCTATTATCCGTGCTCTTTTCAGATTCATATCATATAAAAGAATCGACAGTTGATTCTATCATTCTAATTTATTCATTTTAGATCGGACAAAGCAAACATTAAAAAAAAAAGGGCTCTTTTTTAGAGGGAATCTTTTTTTTTTTCACTCAATCAGTGTTTCCGTTTAGACCGATTAATCGGCCGATTAGTCATTGGCGGTGATCAAACCGTTAAAAAAAATTTCGATTAATCGGCCAATTTTTTCCAATTATGACCGATTATTTTTTAATCATTTGGCAGTACATGTCTGTCTGACCAGCGCATACCGTTATTTACAACACTGCACTCAATAAAGAATCGTTCCAAATTAATTATGACTTATTATCAAGGTTCTAAATAGTGTTTATAGCGTCATAGCGGGAAGGCTACAAAAAAAGCTATAGCGAATAGCGTCGCTATAGCGGAAGCTATTCCAAATAGCGTTTTTTTTTTTACATTCCGTATATTCAATATTTGTACTAAATATCAACATTATCTAAAGTCTCATAGAACAATAAATAACACCAAAGTAATTAAGAAATTATAATATTCATATTGAACCCGTACAAAGTCCAAATTGCGGTTCAAAATATCCATAGTAATATCATATACTATCGATTTTTCCTATTAAAAATATCTTAAGCATCATGATTCATGACATAATCTATTTTTTTTTATTCAAATTTTAATTTCGGTTTGGACTTTTTTTCTATTCAAATTTTTATTTTTATTTCCAATTTCAAATTGATTTATCTGTAGCAAGTAGCAACATATTCAATTTCGGTTTGAGCTTTTTTAGGTCTTTATTAAAACCATATAAATTGCTTAAAAAAAAAATCATATTGTATAGCGCAAATAGCGGACCGCTATAGCGCTATAGCGGCCGTAGCGCAAATAGCGCATTTTGATGTCATAACGTAATGTTTGGGTCCAAAAACGCTATAATGCGTATTTAGAACACTACTTATTATCATTGCCCCAAGCGGCTAATCATATGTATTTTATAATTTATCACAAACCAAATACTTAACAAATATCACCTGAGATCGTTACTTCAATATCAAGATACCCATCTTTTTATTAAGAATGAAATCAAATATTTTGTCGAGGGATATTTGATTTCAAATAAAGGCATAAGAAAATGATTAAGATCAGTTGTAAAGAAAGCTGATTAATAGATCATTATCAACACAATTTATCAAACTATGACTAAGAATAATATCAAATTAGAACCTAAAACAATGCAAGTTTTTTAAATTTTGACCAAATATTGAAACTATAGCTGAACTATACATTTCTTTTTGTTTGACACCATCATTCAAAATTATGCGTGAAACTAGCAAAATAAATCCAATCAGTAAAAAACATTAAAGAAAAATGTTTCATTCGTAAGAAAAAAAAACTCCCTTGATTCATACATCTTGTTAAAAAGCCATCAAAACTTTTTAGTATATGGAAAATATTAAGAAGTCAAACAATTAATTAATTTATCAATTACATTTTAATAACTAAGAAAAAATGGAGACCCCAAACATTTTGTGTTTAATTATAACCTTTTTGTGGTAATAGAGTGTAAGCATTGTTGGTCCAGAGCGATTTAGAAATATATTACGTACGTAGTTCATTCCCATGGAATTCTACCAAAGGGATTGCAGAGCGACACTGTTGTTTAACAAGTGGGAGCATGTTTCTCGGCCGTCTATTATCTCGTTCGTTATGACGAAATGATACCCTACTTTCTAGCTGCTCACGGCACCGGGTTACCTACCTCCACCGTATGATCGATACAGATTATACATTTAATTTTTTGGAAAGGTCTTTTTTTTATATCATATGAAGTTATACGGATGACGTGCATAATTATATGTCTGTAAGAATAATTTTACAAGAGCATATCAGAAATAAATATAAATTCTATGAAGCATCAATGCACATGTATAGCGCATTGACAGCATTATATTTATGGGTGGATCGATTAATGTAATAATTTTAATAACAGCTTCTATATCAAGTAAAAGTTATTAAATTTGAAAAAGTATAGACGGATTGTTAACCTTGTAGATTGAATGAGTATCAAATTTCATATATTTTATCATTTTCTCTGTGTGTAATATGCATCGTAAGTATAAATCACATTTCAAATGTCAAACTTTCAAATTATAATTTTTTAGTGAGGTTATGGTACTACGCATAGCGCGAATTAGTCTGTAATATAGATTAATATATTCATTTTCAAAGTTTAAATAGTCGATCTAAACCGTTCAGCATGATCTTCAAATCAAAATGTACTTGAGGCTAAATTTTTTATTTAAAAAAATTAATTGTTTTAAATCGATAAATCACTACTTTGAATAACCTAGAATTTTTGAATCAATATTTTTAACAACAACAATAACAAAAGTTGATCCGCTAAAACTAAAAATTAATTAAAAATCTGTTTTCTGAATAGCGCTTAGGTAAGTTCCTTTAAATTATAAAAGACCTTTCACACTAATGGTGCTCTGAATGTCTTAAAATAATTGAGTTATACTTTATATAGTTAGTAGATAGTCCATTTCAATTATCAATTTGGCATTTATTGATTGGGACAGTTCAAGACAAACTTGGAGCTTTTATAAATAAGCACCTAATTTGG
>JAJGRX010000485.1:0-37431 GCA_025461125.1 Carex kokanica | reverse complement strand
TTTCTCTGCTCTTCCATCCACCAGAATTTGTAATATCAGACATAATAAACTCAGTGGAGTAATTCCTCCATCAATATGTCTCTTCTCAAAACTCACAGTTCTTGGTCTCCAAGATAATGTTCTCAGCGGTTTGATTCCGCCAAGCATTGGAAACTTGACCAATATAAAATATCTGCATCTTTGGGGTAATAATCTCTCCGGACCAATCCCTCCTAAAATAGGTGAACTTACACATTTGACAGATTTAGATCTAGCAGGAAACTATCTGAGTGGACCAATACCTACTCATTTAGCAAACCTAACCAATCTTGTCAAACTGCTACTTTTGCATAATAATCTTTCCGGTCCAATCCCTCCTAAAATAGGTGAACTTCCACATTTGACAGATTTAGAACTATCAGACAACTATCTGAGTGGATCAATACCTACTAATTTACCAAACCTAACCAATCTTGTCTATTTGTTTCTTACGAATAATATTCTCTCTGGACCAATCCCTTCTGAAATATGTGAACTTGCACATTTGACAGATTTAGCTCTATCAGGAAACTATCTGAGTGGACCAATACCAACTAATTTTGCAAACCTAAACCAATCTTGTCTATTTGCTTCTTTCGGATAATAATCTCTCCAGATCAATACCTCCTGAAATTGGGAGACTTACATATTTGATGGAAATACAATTAGTTAATAACTTTTTAAGTGGAGAAATTCCTAGTGCTCTAGGAAACCTGAGTAATATGAACATCGTTCATCTCTCATCAAATTCTCTATCGGGGGTAATACCGGCAGAGCTCGGTAGTTTAAAAAGATTGATTGAACTAAATTTAAGTCTCAACAATTTCATTGGAAATGTACCAAAAGAGTTGGCCATGTTATCTTCTTTAATAAAACTTGATATATCGTCAAATAGCCTGACAAGTGTGCCAGAAGAACTAGGCAATTGTGTTAATCTTGAATTATTAAACCTCAGCAGTAATAGGTTAACAGGAAAAATTCCAGCTCATTTTGGAAACTTAGTACACTTACTGGACCACCTTGATTTAAGCTCTAATTTTTTCACCGGGGAAATACCAATAACACTTGCGGACTTAACCATGTTACAGAATCTTAATCTATCTCACAACAATCTGACAGGCCAGATTCCGTCTAACTTGCGCGACATGTTAAGCATATCAATGATGGATTTTTCGTACAATCAATTAGATGGTCCAATGCCTGATAAAAAGTTTTTTCAGAAAGCCCCGGAACAATGGTTTATACACAACACAAATCTTTGTGGCACTGTTCAAGGTTTGCGCTCATGCAATGAGTTTGTTGAAGATAAGAATGGCACTACTAGAGTACGAAAGGTTATGTTGATTGCAACTCTAACTTGCGGAGGTGCATTGCTAACCTTGTTCTTACTGTGGCAACTTTACCTCCTACACTTAAAACGGAGAAATGCAAAATTAGGGAACATTGGCATTTCGAGTAGAGGAGAAATTTTTTCCGTGTGGAATTTTGATGGGAGAGATGCATATAAGGAGATTATAAGGACCACATAGAACTTTGATGAAAAATACTGCATTGGAAGTGGAGGCCATGCAAGAGTTTACAAAGCAATTTTAGCACCAGACAACCTCACAATAGCTGTCAAGAAATTCCAGTTAGCAGGCGATGAAACCTCACTAGATGTTGAAGCATTCCAAAGAGAAATTCACACTATAAACCAGATTCGACATCACAACATTGCTAAATTATTTGGTTACTGTTTCTCACCAAAAAATAAATTTCTTGTATACAAGTATTATGAAAAGAGAGATTTGCATAATATTCTCAATAGTGAGGAAGCAATAGAAATGGATTGGGAAAAGAGAAAGGTTATATTGAGAGATGTTGCATGTGCTCTCTCATATTTGCATCATGATTGCTGTCCACCAATTGTACATCGGGATGTAACTTCCAGAAACATCTTGCTCAATTCTGAGTTTACAGCAAGTATCTCAGATTTTGGTACTGCGAAATTTCTCAAGCCAGAGTCTTCTCATTGGAACATGCTTGCTGGAACATACGATTACATGGCACCAGGTTCTGTATACTTAAACACCCTATTATCATATTTTAATTTCCATCACTATACTTGTATAAAAAAATATAGCGGCAATAATTGCAATCTAATTTTTTTTTCCTTTTGCAGAACTAGCTTATACCATGAGGGTGACTGAAAAATGTGACGTATATAGTTTCGGAGTAATCATGTTGGAACTGCTTATGGGAAAGCACCCTGGTGACATGATCAATCTGTCAGCTTCTAATGAAGATGAAATCATACTCCAAGATATCCTTGACCAACGCATTGAACCACCAACTGGAGAAGTCATCAATGAAATTCTCAAAATAATTCAGATTGCTTATGAGTGCTTGAATAATAACCCTGCACTCCGTCCAACAATGCAAGAGGTGGTGAATAGTATCTAGAATTGAATAGCGCACCAACTGATTCATATTTCTAGTAGTACCTTCTATGTTTAAATATTAGTTTGTCCTTGACTGTTAGAATTATGTTTTAGAGAATGATGCTTTATTTCATATTTTATATTTGAAAGTTTTTATTGTTTCTTAATATTCACTTATTCTTATGTACGTACGGTGAGAAATGTTGATCGTGCTTGTAATGTTATTGTAATATCTTCTATGTTCTGTGAGATTACCATGAACTATTCGTTGTGCAGTAATGATATTAAATTGCAACCTATAGGATACTAATAATTTCTTTTTCACAGATGATCAAATATGATGAATATACTAATAAAACAACCAGTAAATAGATTTAATTATCTGCTCAGCAAAAAATACAAACTTATCGACTAACACTATGGTAATTAGTATATAGAAAATTATATTTGATAATTATTAATCATTCAATTGACCATATATTATTTGTAATGTCGTGAGTTGATTTTTTCAAACATTTTGTATTTTATTATTTAAAAATTAACAGATATATTTTTAATTTACAAGATCGACAACAATATACATTTTTGCAATATTTTGTTGCATTTTACATGCACTTTTATACAATATTATTGTTTACTATTTTTCAATAGAAATCGACATACTTCGATTGAGATGTCAGGTGTACCATATGAAATGTACTGCGGATTAGACTGGGTTTCCATTATTTCATTAGAGATGTTATTTCACAAAGTGCGATATTAGTAGGCCCGTGTGATCCGGCCCAATAAAGCCCATTTATCTTAACCGTCCCATCGTTGCTCAAATTATCCAGCAATTTATATCTCTCGCTTTCCAGCAATTTATTAGGATCGTCTAATCGAATTTAAAGGCTGTGGCCTAAATGTAATTGTTAACTTGGGTTGGGCTTTTGACTTTTCAGGGAGCAGTTGTATGAAGATATTTGATTATTTATATGTAACTTTTTTCTACGTAAGTCATCAAATTTAGAATTGAATTTCTTATAATACTTGTGTTTATGAGATTGGAGCTGAATGCTGTTGTATTAATTAATTAGCTGTACTAGTTATGTTAGTACTCTCATGCTGCTAATTATCTTATTTCTTAAGCATATGCAGTAAGAGATTTATTATTTTTCTTGTCATAGTTTTTAATTCTGTCATATACTAATTGTAGGCATGGTTTTTAATTCTGTCATATTTTTCATTTCAACTTGGTATCGGCCGTGTCCGGTCCGAGTTTCACCCGAGTCTCGCACCCATGCGATTTTTTAAGCAAAACCCGGATGAACAGTGTTTGACTCGGCCGAGTCAACCCGAGTCTGACAGAGTCTGGCCGAGTCAACAATATTTTCAATTTTTTGTTTCTATTTTTTCAATTATCTTTATATATATATTTCCTTTTCTTTTTACTATTTTTTTAACTCTATAGGACCCTTTCAAACTCCTACCCCCGTTCTTGGTACCAATTAATTATATATGCAGATTCACCCTGTCAACCCACGTCACTGAGGACCTGATTTATAATGTCAATAAGATCTAGAAAAATATTTTAGTATTTATCTGTTTTTTAAATTGATAGGTTATTTTTTTTTGCATCAAATTAACTTAATGATGTGAAAAAAAGAAAGATAAATTACCAACTAATTTTTTTATTGAAAACTAATTGATCAACTAATTCTCGAAATTGTACCAAATTCAATACAAAAATTATTAAAATCATAGAGAAGACATCTACAATTAATTTTCAAATTCTGATAAATATTTTACCAGTTGTAACATTTATCAAATAAGTTTGGTGTAAATATATATATCTTTTCATTTTAAACACTGCTCAGAAAAAAAAAAAATTACCGCTCGGCATAGCTTCTAGCAATAAAAAGTGTATTTTATTTGTAATGCTTGTATTACATTATATAATTAGTGGATTATTTGAGTGTAATATTTTGTCTTAACGTAGTTTTTCTACAAATTATTTTTTTACCAATTTTTTCCTACTTTTTGGCTACAAAACAAGCTTCGGCCAAAAAAATCCGAGTTACCGAGTCAACTCGGCCGATTCTAGTCGATCACCCGATTCCGATTCCACCGTCAAGAACCCGATTCCGATTCCGATTCCGAGTTTCAGAACCATTATTGAATTTTACTTGGAGTTATTAGTAGTATTAATTTTTTTTACCTATGCCTTAAAACATGTGCTAGTTTTCTTGAGCTCCAATACTATATTTTGACAACCAGGGTCGGAGCTAGACTTTCGATTTGAGGCAAGATATTTCACTCTAAATTTTATAGAAAATTACATATAAATACAAAAAATTAAATAAAAATAGGGGTCAATTGACCCACATTGCTTATATTTAGGTGTGCCATTGCTGACAACTGTAACGGAAGTTCTCGCACTCAAATTTGATGTGGTCAATGCAATCCGGTGAGAACATTTGCTTGAGTTGCTCCGCCTTAGCCAACATACTTTGATTGAGATGTCAGTTGTAGCTCTTTGCATGGTGCACCTAGCGAGCACCTCTGAGAAAACCCACTGTTTGGGGGTTGTATTCAAGTTTTAGGTGAAACAGGCTTGTCAAGACTGATGAGAATATGTACACTTTCTAACTAGAGGAATAGAAAACTTGTTCCGCCTTTTCTTTTCTATTTTTCATTATCAGTATTTTCTTTCTTTGAATTGGCCAGCTATTCTACATTTTATGATCGTTTAAAAAATGCATCAATATAAAAAATATATAGATCCTATTTTGCAATTCATACTTTTTTTGTGTGTGTAAAATCCACATACTTTGAAGAAACAAAAATAGTATGTATATAATCATTTTTTGGACCCATTTGATTATTATCCATATTGAAAATAATAAAGGTGTTCAATTTCAGGGAAAAAGCACGATATAGACCATGCCGTTGGATCTATATTCAAAAGGTTAGAACAGTCCAAAATTCATAGTGAAAAAATCAGGCTAAGTAGCCAACCGCACGGTACACACCAGAATAGAATCACACATTCAAATAATTAAGCGTACAGCTTTTGTGGGTTCTTTAATAAAAATCACCAATAGGTTAATTAGTTCGTTCCAAATCACAATCTTTCAAATATTACACTTAAGAACTGTGTTGGTACATTCTTCTCGTAACAAGTTGTAAACTGAATATTGTTAGTTCTTCAGTAGTCGTGCACTGTGCAATTTACATGCGCTTAACAATATTGTTGGCTCATCCGTGATGACATAATTAATTATATATTTTGACTTAAGAGCTTATTAAACTATGTTTCATAAAAAAAATGGTATTGCTCATAGAGTTCTATTGCATCAGCATGATGAGCATCTTCATAGGCTTGCAAATTGAATTGCAAAATCCTAATTGACACTTTCTAAATCTTGTTGGCACTTTCAATTTTACTTTCATTGATGCAATGCAATTGGAAATTTTGAAAAATTTTCACTAAATGAAAGCTTTCATCTCCACGTTCACTCTCTCGCAGCCAATCAAATAATTTGTTGTCGTGGTTTATAAAAGCAATTACTAATTAATTGCATGGATGTAGTTGTGAAATTAAGTGTGAAATTAATTTATCTTTACTCTTTGACAGCTGTTTGAATTTGCTAATCAATTTCATGGATGGAGTCGTTATGCATACAGGTTAGAAGACAGTCTAATTGTCAGGGGCCTATAAGTTAGTCGTTCTGCGTACAAGTGCCCTTGATCAATTTAAAATTTGTAATTGTGTCTATTAAAGTTTGTAACTTTTGTATGCATCAATATTTTTCAGCCCTTCAATCTAAATTTTTTAGTTTAACCCATACTTTTTGTTCAACACATAAATAAACTTTATGACATTAGACGTACACGCACGCAATTAGTTGTATATGTGGAAGTATGTTTATTAAGACAAAAATAAAATTATCAAAAACTTAAGAATATGGATATTATTGTTATTATTCAGGATAGTAAAAAATAAAAAATCAGGATATTTCCCGCACAATTTGGGCCTACACTTATACACTGCGTATGAGACTGGGTTCCATTTTTTCAAATTTCAATAGAGATGCTATCCTATTCCATGTCCAAATGTTTTTTTTTTTTTTGATTCAAAGCCCGTAGGCATCTATGTTCCAATGTTACTGAACTAATAAACCCAGTTACATCGGAATACTGCAAAAAAGATTGGGTTTCATTATTTCAGAAAGTGCTATATTATTATACCCATATAATCCGGTCCAATAAATCCGATTTCTATTCACCGTCCCATTGGCCCATTTCTCTTAGTGTGATGTCCTTATGTGCTGGTAGTACATCCTGAAATCGAGAATCTCCCTACTGGAAAGAGAGAACTAGAGATTAGGATCTTCTCATCATAATATAAAGGCTGTAATCTAAATGTATCAGTTAACTTGGGTTGGAATTTTCTATGAAAGATATTTGATTCTCTATATAGAGTAGAACTAAGGTGCTCTTAAGCTCACCAAGCCCTTTGTGAGCTTAACTCAAAAACCTATCGGATTGACTTCAAATGACATATCCAAACCGTTAGATGTTCAATCTATATTAAAATGTGCTTGGAGACCAAATTTTTCATTTTTTGGAATTTTTTTACTATTTATTAAGCTGGTTTTAAAACCGCTGTTTTTATTAAATTTCTGCACCATTGAAAAACAGCGGTTTTCAAACCAGTCTAATAAATAGTAAAAAAATTCCAAAAAATGAAAATTTTGGTCTCCAAGGACATTTTAATATAGATTGAACATCTAACGGTTTGGATATGTCGTTTGAAGTCAATCCGATAGGTTTTTGAGTTAAGCTCACAAAGGGATTGGTGAGCTTAAGAGCACCTTAGTTCTACTCCTCAATATATATGTAATGAGTGAGGCTATGGTACTATGCATAGCACGGTTGGGTCCTTGCTACGGCTCCAAATTTGAGTTTTCAAAATCCTAACGGTCCATCCAAACCGTTCAACATGATTATAAAATGAATATGTACTTGCAAATCAAATTTTACATTTTTTTCGAATTTTTTTACTATTTTTTTAGATAAGTAGAAAATCACTTGATCTGAAAATTCTGGACCATCCAAAAACAGTGATTTTCTAAAATTTTAACTCGTTACACAATTAGCATCAGACATTTGGTTGCCAAAATATAAGGAAAAAGTAATTCTTGTGAGAAGACGTAACATGATGACGATTCCCATCTGAAGCTCAGCTGAGAAGGACGTAACATAGGAGCTTCCATCAAATCACCCCCAGAAACCTAAGCTTCCATCAAAAGTAACTTCCCCAACAACCGACCCAGTCATCATTATCCCACTGCACCTGCCAAGTACCACTAACTACCCATTTGACCTACCTAGTACCATTAATGAGGCAATAACCAATTAATAGACTCAAACTCACCCTTCTCATGGAAAATTTCTTACTGAAAATTTTCTTTCATACCACAAATACTCACACTATTTACTCAAACACTATTAGCTCAAGCACTATTAGTGTTATGGTCTGGAATCCAATCATATGATAATGGTTCTATATTTTTCTTCATCATTTGAATGATTTATATCATTTTGTCTCTTAAGTATTATCGTATTATAGAATATTTAAGTTGATGACTTGAATTATAGAACCCTATAGTTAAGATGGTAATTACTCTAAATAGTGTCTAATTTGGCAATTAGTATGGAACACTAATTGACCATAAAACGACTTTTATGTGAATTATATGATGGTTATGTTATACAAACCATAGGTAAGGAGTTCTCAATTTAATCATGCAAATGCACGTTGGAGAACATGGCATTGAACTTAACCCTAATTGAAACATTGAATAGATTGTGTTACGTGCCATCAATTGTTTTTAATGTGTTTGAATTCTTAAGTATGAGATGTTGGTCTTTCCTAGATGAGAAATATATGTTGTGAGTGTTGTCCGATGCTAGCCTTAACCGTTACTTATACAAATGACATTTCAATATGCACGACTTTTGTATAGGGTAGTTGTTCATCGAGGTTACTATTGTCCCTCATGTTTAATGAGTGGTTATATCACCGAGACCCTTGATGAAATGATTGTCTGCATGCCATATGATTAAGAGTTAATCATAAATAATCTACTTTAAATTAAGAAATAAGTAAATTATAAAGGATGACACATTTGACATTCCTACCTTCAATTTATTCATGATATCATGAGACATAAGAATTAACCCAAAATATATATATATATATATATATAGGAGGGTTCAAATACGCCATGATTTTGTGCTCCAATATGCTCCACGTCCTTTATCTCCATTTTCAAAGTCCGAACAGTCGATCTGAACTGCTCAACATGATCTTCATAATGAAATATGCTTGAAGACCAAATTTTATATTTTTTAGAATATTTTTACTATTTGTTTAGTTAGGTACAAAATCACTCTTTTAAGGAGATTCTGGACCATCTGAAAAAGTGATATTGTACCTATCTAAAAAAAAATAGTAAAAATATCCTAGAAAATATACAATTTGGTCTCCAAACATATTTTATTATGAAGATCATGTTGAGCGGTTCGGATTGACTGTTCGGACTTTGAAAACGAAGATAAAGGATGTGGAGCATATTGGAGCACAAAAATAGCCTCTTAGGTCAATTTGGGTCAATCGTAATATCAATTGAGTAATCATAAAAAGTTTTAATTCTATTGCCAATATGACATAGATCATCTTAGGTCACACCAAAATAGCCTCTTAATTAGATAGAATATTTTAGTATGTCATATGTCATATTAAGATGATCATCGAATAATTAATTATCACATTGATAATTTAATTTATTCCATTCATCATATGATACTAAAAAAAAATGTCATGAGATGACAACCTTAATCTAAAATATATTTCTATCATGCGGTGACATATAATATAAATTTATAATCAACAAAACTTGAGAAATACAATTATTATTGAAATAATTATATGATGCATATAATACAACAATCAATTAGATTAATTATAGTGGATAATTTCGAATAAGTGGGACATACTTTGGGCAACCACATGGGCCAATTAATTCTTTGAAAATTCGAAATTAAAGAGAAATAGAGAAAATATAGAGGAATATAATTAATTGAGAAACATTCTAGCCTTTCTTAATTAATGAAAAATCCTAAGGATGGTCTTTAAATACACACTCCTTTCTATTTCTCTTTATTTAATCATATTACTAATTATTAATAAGAAAAAAAAAATTGGTCAATTGTCTGTTTTGCTCCTTTAGTTTTATAATTTAGCTTGTGTTTGTCTATTAGTCACATGGATATACATATTTTAAGAACATATGAGAATTTTTCAAAACTATTCTCATAGTACAACCGGACATTCATTTGAACATATTCTCGTAGACATTCCCATTCATACCCATGGGCATGTGTTTTTGAAAATTAATATGTTGGTTCTTGTACACATAAAATTTCATCCCAACAATACCGTAGCAACCGAACAGGTCCTAATAGTACTAACTTGCAATTAACGGGTTGCGAATTTTGGATACGATCAATAAATAATATATATATATATATATATTTTTAATGTATCAAACCCAACCCGATTTGTGGTCATTTTGTAGTATTTGAGGTGACCTGAGGAGTCATAGGTCAACTTAGCCCTAATTAATTATTAGAAAAATTTACCAAGTCATTGATAATATCAAACCGCATCATCTTCTTAACAATAAGTAGAATATTAAGGACAAGGTACATAATATTAGTTAATTTTTCCACTAACGACTAAAGTGGCGAGTCCAATATTCGTTAAGGATGCTAGCGTCAAAAGTTTAGGGGCGAGTCCACTAATGCCTATTTGAGTTATTAATTAATTTTGGGGCAACTAGTATCCACAACATACAAATTCACATATATGCTGGAAATGTTATTAACTATTTGTAAGAAACAAAATTCGTATACTTGATATATACGTATTAGATAAAATTTTATTCATCAAGTATTGGCAAACAACATTTACAACACGTTACTAACCGTAGATCCTTTTAATCATTTGAGGCTATAATCGATTATTTTATTGAATTTCCACCGGCCAACTATTATTTTATTGAATGTCGACCACCGGCTCAAATAAACTTGAATATCCCATGATTTATTGAATAGACGAAAATCGATTATTTTATTGATAGGCAAGAGGTAGTGCCAGGGTCATGATTTAATTTCTGCGCTGGTGGGCTCAAGGCTGCAATTAGTCCACCGGCCAACGTTTTATGCATGACCAGGACCAGTGGCAAAGCCACCATGTAACAGGCGTAGGCACCCCTGAAATTTTAAAATTGAGTATGAAGTTGTATAAATATGTTGGCCTGCCTACTTCTCGAAATTAAATTGCCTACTCGTGTCATTTGACAATTCAAAACTGCAATCCAATTGAATGAATTAAATTGCAAATTGTGTCTGATAATTGACTAAAATTGTTGAGTGTTAATGTTTTTCTTGATTTCTGTTTAAATCTGATTTAGAATTTGGTGAGATTGATTAAAACGATTCAAGTATATAAGTTATTTTTTCCCACTAACCCGGTAACCCGGTAATCCAAAACTTTTTGCCCACTCCTGACTCAAATCCTAGCTACGCCACTGACCAGGACTCCACGTACATGATAAAAAAAGGTCAACTTAATGCAATTATACTTGCAATAAAATTGGACATGGACTTGAAAATTGTATATAGGAAATGAATAACTTTTCTTTTTCTTAGTTCATAAAATATGATGAATATAGTAATAAAACTGGCAGTAATAAGATTTAGTTATGTGCTAAGAAATTATACTAACTTGTATATCGGTTAAGAATATGGATTGCAAAATCATATTTCATAATTATTAATCACTCATTTAACTATATATTATTTGTAATGGCAACTGAGTTGATTTCTCTAACATTTTGGATTGTATTATTTAAATAACCAGATCAAGAACTATCAATATTTTTCTTATGTTTCATCGTGTTATGCTTATGTTAAATTATATTCTAGTATATTATTCGTTGCCATTTTTCAACATATAAAATTTGACAATTTATCCGTCTGTTGCCTGTAATAGGGACCTTAAAAAGTCATGTCGTGACCAGATACGTCATGGCACATTACAGTTTTGACGCAACACGACATGGTATGTGTGCTAGTTACGTGTCATGATCATCCTAAAAAAAACATAACATAAATTTATGTGTGCAAGACACAACATTGCACGAAACATGAACAGACGTGACTACATGTGATCAAAATAACATAAATTTATGTTATTATTTATCTCAAATGATAATTAATTTCAAAGAATAAATTTATTGTTTTATAGATAATGTTTTACAACATTATTACTTTATTTTACAGTTATTTTTATTTAATTTTTTGTTTATTTTTTCTTACAAAAACTAACTTAAAGTTTGAAAAAAAAATATTTACACGTGATACGTGACCAAACATGACCAGCCATGTCATATTTCGTCATGGCATAGCCAAGTCGTAGGCGTAACTACCGTTGCGCGACTATTTGCATGCCGTCACCATTTTTCCATTATTTTGGTCATGTCATGGCATGACACGTGAAAACTTAACTTGGTCATGGCACAACATGGCACATCAAAATTGACTTTCGTCATGACATGTAACGAACGACAAGTGATAAGTTACGGCATGACGAGGTATGACACGAATTTACATCCTAAGTATGTAACCTTAGCGAGGTAAAAACAAAATATGAACAAAACTAATATTTAACAAATATAAATAAAATAATAATAAAACAAGCTTTTGATGAATATATATATATAAAAACATTTCTCCTCATTAACACACTGACATGATTGCAAGCTTGATAATATTTCTCGAAGTCAAAAGTCTTTTTGTAGTGCCGAACTTTTGATGAAATTCGTCCTAAACCAATTAGAATGATAAAATAACTTTTTATAAAATTTAACAAGTAACAACTCATGGACATTTAACTAATTATTTAGGGAGCTCGTTGAAATTTAATCTGATTTTTTAGCTGCGAAATTTCATATTTCTGAAAGATGTCAATTTTACCAAACGCATATAGCCCCAGTACAGAACCTTTTACTTGGATTCCTAATTACATATATACCTTTTATATGATTCTACGGAGCTAAAATTAATTTCAGAAGGGTTATACTGAGCAACATAACAACAGAAAAATTGCGGAATTTCTCTCAGGCACATGATGAAGCACCTCGGAAGTGAGACTAGGGCTCCACATGTCTTGGCAACAGCACAGATCATGGAAGCTGGTGATAGGTGGCTCACCTGGTCTATTTGCTGATGTAACAAAAGCATTAAGTCTGCTCATGCTACATTGATAGCCAAACTAAATCTTTTGGAATTACCAATTATGAATCGCCATGCATTTACCATTTATTTGGTGGGATAGGTGTTGATAAAATGAAAGGCTGGTAAGAACTGGATAAGTAAGCAGTGTGTCGCTGAGTTTTGGTATTAGGGGATTATACTGTTTTGTGGTTTTTTTTTGTTTCTTTGCTTAGAACAGTAGTTTGTATTTTCAAAAATGAATTCATCAATTTTGAGGAATTTAGTGTAACACAAAATTGGTATTAATATTTTTTGACTTTTTTAGATCATGTCAGATGAAAAGTTATTTGTTTATTTTTGCTTAACTGGGTAATTTTAAAATTGACGAGTCACCGAATCATCAGATCATGAATTAACGGTGAAGATTATCAGAGGTCATCCAATGTCATTGAAGATAGCCTATAATTCAGTGACCTCAGGACGTCGTAAAAAAAGACTCGTAGTTGCCAAGGAATAATCAGTGCAATTATACATGCAATGAAGACGGACATGGACTTGACAATTACCAAGCTATAGGATATGGATAATTTTTTTTTCTCAGTTCATCAAATATGAAGAATATACTAATTAAGCAGGCAGTGATATGATTTAATTATCTGCTAAGAAAAAAATACTAACTTTTATGTATGGATAAGAACAATTTTGTACTTATTATTCTTGTAGTAATTTAAAAGTACAAAATCGTATTTGATAATTATGAATCATTCATTTAACCAAGATAATTTTTGACCGAAGTCTTCAATGAAATACATTCATTCATTTAATAACTTTTTGACCGAAGTCTTTCATTCATTCATTTAATAGCATTCCTATACTTTTTGACCGAAGATAATTGTGAATCATTCATTCATTTAATAACTTTTTGACCGAAGTCTTTCATTCATTTAACCAAGATAATTATGAATCATTCATTTAACCTTCTTGACCGAAGTCTTCCATGAAAATGAATTTCTTCGGATTTCCCACCAAACCCAACATTATCCTGTCGGCCATGACTGTTACGTTAATGATGATTGAATGTACATGGAGCATGGTTAATTCATAGACGACAGTGAAAATTACAGCGAAAATTAAAGAAATATAAATATAAATATATGTTTACAGTATAAATGAGCAGAGAGGGCAAGAAAAAATTACAATAATATTCTTTTTATTTTTGAAACTATGTACATAGCTTTAGTTGTTTGTTCAATTACTTCCTACATTATCAAAACTTAATTACAAAAATATACTAAATTAGTGTATTTTATTTCTATGAATTTCTTTAATTTTCGCTGTAATTTTTCAATGAAGCATTTCTTTTGGAATTTCCAATTTTGAATCGCCATTCATTGGTCTTTTGGAATTTCCGATCATTTTTTTATTTTATTTTCAAACAATTTGTCTTATTTTATTTCACTTCTAATTTGAAATATAATGTCTTATTAAAAATAATTATATCAGAATTTATTTAAAGAAAATAATGTAGTTCAATAACCCTACATGTTTATCTAATATTCGATAACAAAATATCTCGATGGATAGGACTAATAATATTAATATTTTTGGATTGTATAGGACCAACCTGATTTGTACTATGGCTGTCCTTACGAGTCATATGTCAACTTAATCCTACTTGTTTTATCTCAATTTTTATTAATATGTGTTCGTTAATATTTGATAACAAAATACCTGATGGACAACTCCAAACGTGTTGCTCTCCACAGTCAATGACACCCCAAATGAAGGGTTCTTAATTTCTTATTTCCCTCCGATCCCAACCTTATCCAGCTGGCAGGAACTGTTATGTTATTGATCATTTAATGTACATGGAGCATGGTTAATTCACAGACGACAGGTAGGTAACACAAGCCTATTCATAAAATATGTTGCATTCAATTCTAACCAAGTTCAGTAAATCGGGTTTCTAACAGGCAGCCAAGAACGTCTGTTGACTCTTTTATCTACAGAACTGACAAGTCACACCACTGAGCTTATAAAAGGGCCAGCTCTGATGCATTTTAGCTATAACCTGAGCACTTAGCATTAATTTTTAGCACAATGAGGGGAACTCTGTTGTTCCTTACACTACTCTTTCTACTCCCTCTTGTACAATCTTCTATCACATCTCAAGCACAAGCTCTTCTTCATTGGAAATCAACTCTCGAGACTCAACAGCCGCTTTCATCTTGGAATCTCCATACCCACCCATGCAACTGGACTGGAATCACTTGCCGCGACACTAACAAAAGAAGGCAAGTTATCACTAAAATTCATCTTTCCCACAAGGGTCTAGTTGGGAAATTAGATGCTGTCAATTTCTCTGCTCTTCCATCCATTAGAACTTTTGATCTAAGTGATAATAAACTCAGTGGAGTAATTCCTCCATCAATATGTCTCTTCTCAAAACTCACAGTTCTTGGTCTCCAAGATAATGTTCTCAGCGGTTTGATTCCGCCAAGCATTGGAAACTTAACCAATCTTGTCACTCTGTATCTTTGGGGTAATAAGCTCTCTGGATCAATCCCTCCTGAAATTGGCAAACTTAGACATTTGTTAGATATAGATCTATCAGAAAACATTCTGAGTGGACCAATACCTACAAATTTAGCAAATCTAACCAATCTTGTCACTTTGTATATTTGGGGTAATAATCTCTCCGGACCAATCCCTCCTGAAATAGGTGAACTTACACATTTGACAACTTTAAGCCTAGACGAAAACTTGCTGAGTGGTGAAATACCTGGTTCTATTGGAAACTTAACCAGTCTTGTCCATTTGCTTCTTTCGAATAATAATCTCTCTAGATCAATACCTCCTGAAATTGGCAGACTTCTATATTTGATGGAAATACAACTAGGTAACAACTTTTTGAGTGGAGAAATTAATAGTGCTCTAGGAAACCTGAGTAATTTGAACGTTGTTCATCTCCAATCAAATTCTCTCTCTGGGGTAATACCGGCAGAGATCGGCAGTTTAAAAAGATTGCTTGAACTAAATTTAAGGGACAACAATTTCATGGGAAATGTACCTAAGGAGTTGGGAATGTTACCCTTTTTAAGAAATCTGGACATATCGTCAAACAGTCTAGAAAGTGTGCCAGAAGAACTAGGCAATTGTGTTAATCTTGAATTATTAAACATCAGCAGTAATAGGTTGACTGGAAAAATTCCAACTCATTTTGGAAACTTAGTACACTTACTGGATCTCCTTGATTTAAGCTCAAATTTTTTAACCGGGGAAATACCAACAACACTAGCACACTTAATCATGTTACAAAATCTTAATCTATCTCACAACAATCTAACCGGACAGATTCCGTCTTCCTTGGGTGACATGTTAAGCATATCAATGATTGATATTTCGTACAATCAACTGGAGGGTCCAGTGCCTGATAAAAAGATTTTTCAGAAAGCCCAAAAACAATGGTTTATACAAAACACAAATCTTTGTGGCACTGTCCAAGGTTTGCCCTCGTGTGATGTATTTGTTAAACATAAGAATGGCACAACTAGACTACAAAAGGTTACGTTGATTGCATCTTTAACATGCGGTGGTGCATTACTGACCTTGTTCTTACTCTGGCAACTTCACCTTCTATATTCAAAAAAGAGAAATGCAAAATTAGGGCGCACTGGCAATCCGAGACAAGGAGACATTTTTTCTGTGTGGAATTTTGATGGGAGAGATGCATATGAGGAGATTATAAGGGCCACTGAGAATTTTGATGAGAAATACTTCATTGGAAGTGGAGGCCATTCAAGAGTTTACAAGGCAATTTTAGAGCCAGACAACCTCACAGTAGCTGTAAAGAAAATCTTGTTAGCAGGCGGAGAAACCTCATTGGAAGTTGAAACATTCCACAGAGAAATTCACACTATAACCCAGATTCGACACCGCAACATTGCCAAATTATTTGGTTATTGTTCCTCACCACAAAATAAATTTCTTGTATACAAGTATTATGAAAAGAGAGATTTGTATAATATTCTCAATAGTGAGGAAGCAATAGAACTGGGTTGGGAGAAGAGAAAGGTTATATTGAGAGATGTTGCATGTGCTCTCTCACATTTGCACCATGATTGTTATCCACCAGTTGTACATAGGGATGTAACTTCCAAAAACATCTTGCTCGATTCTGAGTTTACAGCAAGTATCTCAGATTTTGGTACTGCTAAATTTCTCAAGCCAGAGTCTTCTAATTGGAACATGCTTGCTGGAACCTACGGTTACATGGCACCAGGTTCTGTATACTTAAACACCCTATTATCCTATTTTAATTTCCAATACTATACTTGTATAAAAAAAATAGTGGCAATAATTGCAATCTGAATTTTTTTTCCTTTTGCAGAACTAGCTTATACCATGAGGATGACTGAAAAATGTGACGTATATAGTTTCGGAGTAATCATGTTGGAACTGCTTATGGGAAAGCACCCTGGTGACATTATCAATCTGTCGGCTTCTATTGAAGATGAAATCGTACTCCAAGATATCCTTGACCAACGCATTGAACCACCAACTGGAGCAATCATCAATGAAATTCTCAAAATGATTCAGATTGCTTATGAGTGCTTGAATAATAACCCTTCACTCCGTCCAACAATGCAAGAGGTGGTGAATAGTATCTAGAAGTGAATAGCACGCCAACTGATTCATATTTCTAGTAGTACCTTCAATGTTTAAATATTAGTTTGTCCTTGATAGTTAGAATTCAGTTTTAGAGAATGATGCTTTATTTCATATTTTATATTTGAAAGTTTTTATTGTTTCTTAATGTTCATTGTGCTTGTAATGTTCATCGTGCTTGTAATGTTAATGTAATATCTTCTATGTTCTGTGAGATTACCATGAAATATTCGTCGTGCAGTAATGATATTTAATTGCAACCTATAGGATACTAATAATTTCTTTTTCACAGAAGATCAAATATGCTGAATATACTAATAAAACAGCAAGTAAATAGATTTAATTATCTGCTCAGAAAAAAAAATACAAACTTATCGACTAAGACTGTGGTAATTATTATGTAGAAAATTATATTTGATAACTATTACTCATTCAATTGACCATATATTATTTGTAATGCCGTTAGTTGATTTTTTCAAACATTTTGTATTTTATTATTTAAAAAGGTAACAGATATATTTCTAATTTAAAAGATCGACAACTATATACATTTTTGCAATATTTTGTTGCATTATGCATGCATTTTTATACAATATTATTGTTTACTATTTTTCAATATAAATCAACATACTTTGAATGAGATGTCAGGTGTACAATATGGAATGTACTGCGGATTAGACTGGATTTCCATTATTTCACAAAGTGTGATATTAATAGGCTCGTGTGATCCGGCCCAATAAATCCCATTTATCATAACCAAAGTATCCAGCAATTTATTAGGATCGTCTAATCGAATTTAACGGCTGTGGCCTAAATGTAGTAAGAGATTTCTTAAGCAAATGAAGTAAGAGATTTATATTTTTGTTGTCATATTTTTTAATTCCGTCATATACTAATTGTAGGCATGGTTTGGAAACTTGGCCGAGTCCGAGTCAACTCGGTATCGGCCGTGTCCGGTCCTAGTTTCACCCGAGTCTCGTACCCATGCAATTTTTTTAGCAAAACCCGGATAAACAGTGTTTGACTCGGCAAAGTCAACCCGAGTCAATCCGAGTCTGGCAGAGTTTGGCCAAGTCAACAAGTCAGGGATTATACTGCTTTGTGGGACTATTTTGCGGAAAGGTTTATGTATTAAGCAACAGTGTGTATTTATCGGGTTTTTTATGAAAAGGGTGGATTGGCACTTTTTTTTGAAATATTATTTACTAATTTTGAGGAATTTAATGTTATATCAGATTGTTTTTATTATGTTTGGACCATTTTATGTCATATTAAATTGAAGATTATAAATTTATTTATTCTTGACTAGACTCTGTGATTTTAACATTGAAGAGTCACCAATCATCATCAGATCTTGAATGAATCTTTTTCATTTCTCCCACTCAGATATAATTCATGTCAATAATTTTAAATAGTAAAAAAATAAATTTCAAGTGACAAGATGTTACATATATAAATAACAACCATCCATTTAGTTTGTGTATGTGTTTTAAATAGAAAATTTATCAATATTTCTTTTTCTATATAAATTTGGTTATATTATAAGTTGATTTGTAGTATGAAGTTTCCTCAACTTAAATATTTGAGACAATATTTAGCTAAAACTGACTTCCTTCACTCGACTCAAAATTTCGAAAGCAACAATCACATATTGCATTCTTAGTCTTGGCTCAAATTCAAAATAAGATAATATCACTTGCTAAGTTTTCCACTATTGCCTTAAGTGGACGTCACTTTCTAAGTTTTCCTTCCTAGCCACCACCAAATGGTGCATCAATCTCTCTCTAGTCCTCCCTTATTCCACCAACACACGCAAGCTCATAAAATTTGATGGCTACTCCCATTAATAATTTTTGTGAGATGGCGAGCAACTCAATTTTAATTTAATTATTTTAGTTTATTTCCTATTCAAATAACACTAGTTTTGGGCAAGACGACCATAACGTCATTATCCCAACTTTTTTATTTATAGCATTTCATAAAAATAAAATTAAATATGTAGCACCATTTGGTGAAAATTTAAAAAAATAGCACTGTCGATATAGTTTAATGTGTCCCGGAGGCTGCACCAAAACATCCTGGCCCCCAACCGAGCCACTACAAAATATTCCGACCCCATCCTCTGAGATATCTCATATTTTGTGTGACCGACGAGTCCAATGCCTATTCTGGAATAGTGCAGGGGCAGTATTATTTGTGCATAACATATTTGAACGGTTGAGATTTTCCAAAAAAACATTCAAAATATGAGATATCTCAGAGGGTGCGAATCCCTCCTCCCCGCCCCAAAAGAAAAACTGATGTACCCTGTTTTGTAATCTGTATCCTATATTATCCTTAATTTATGTAGACTCGAGGGATGTAAAAAACCTAATCATGCACTACGAAATACAGATTACGCTTCTAGTACGTTTTGCAGATTTTTAAACAATGAGGCATTTTTTTCTGGTCGCTTTTTGAAAAAAATTAAATGATAACATTATTATTTTGAAATCACATTATTTTTTCCTCTACACACTGTTCATAGAGGCGCAGTATTTTTTAGTTTTTCAGACACTACTGTTTATAAATTCACCTTTGTTAATTGTAAACATGTCTATTTCACTCAAAGTTCTGATTAGCAATTATCGCGTCATCACGGAAAGACTAAAAAAAAGCTATCGTGAATAGCGCAGTTATCTTACATAGCATTTTTTTTCAAAAATTATATTTTGTATTTCCACTAATTATTACCATTATCTAAAGTCTCATAGAGCAATAAGTAACACAACATTGATAAGGAGTTAGAATATTCATATTGAATCAGTACAAAGTCCAAATTTCTATTCCAAATATCCCTAATAATATAATAGACTATCTATCTTTTTCCATTCGAAATAACCTAAGAATTATCATATAAACTATCTGTCTTTTTTCTATTCAAAATATCCTAAGCAGAATGACATAAACTATCTATTTCCTTCTATTTATAAGCAAAAGCAATACGGGCCTTGAAAATATTTGGTCCTTAAAATAAATTTTCATTATGGGGCTTTAAATAAAAGCCCATGTAGCATAGTGTATTTATAGCGGTCGTAGCTAAAATAGTGCAGTTTTATTCCATAGCTTACCGTTTAAGGTCTGAAAATGGTATAGCGCGCTATTTGGACCACTATTTTCACTAGTTCTGTCGGTAGAAAATTATATAAGCAAATTAAAAACTAATTATTTATTTGTCAAGCAACAATATTATCAGAATTAATAATTATTTTGTAATAGTCAGGAAATATTATTTTCCAAACCAAAAATAGTTTGCAAATTTATTTTCGTATTCAGGACATTTTTTTTTAAAACAACTTTCAAATAAAGAATTAATACCATTCACTACTAATTTGCGAAGAAAATTTTGATTTAAAAATAATTATTCCTGAATTGTAAAAAATATTTATTTCTGCAAATACTTTTACTACTAATTATTCCTGTTTTAAAAAACCAGGGCAAATTGGCAATACTAGTAGAGGGGAAAATTTTTTCCGACTGGAATTTTGATGGAAGAGATGCATATGAGGAGATAATAAGGGCCACCGAGAATTTTGATGAGAAATACTGCATTGGAAGTGGAGGCCATGCAAGAGTTTACAAAGTGATTTTAGGGCCAGAGAACCTCACAGTAGCTGTAAAGAAAATCCAGTTAGTAGGCAGTGGAACCTCGGTAGACCTAGACGCATTCCACAGAGAAATTAGCACTATAACCCAGATCCGACACCTCAATATTGTTAAATTATTTGGTTATGTTCCTCACCTCAAAATAAATTTCTGGTATACAAGTATTATGAGAAGAGGGATTTACATAATATTCTTAATAGTGAGGAAGCAATAGAACTGGATTGGGAAAAGATAATGGTTATATTGAGAGATGTTGCATGTGGTCTCTCACATTTGCATCATGATTGCTATCCACCAATAGTACATCAGGATGTAACTTCTAGAAACATCTTACTTCATTCTGAGTTTACGACTAATATCTCGGATTTTGGTACTGCTAAATATCTCAAGCCGGAGTCTTCTAATTGGAGCATGCCTGCTGGAACCTGTGGTTAAATAGCACCAGGTTCTGTATACGTAACCACCCTATTATTGTATTTTAATTTCCATCACTATACTTCTAGAAAAAAATTAAAGCGGAAATAATTGCAATCTGACATTTTTTTTCTTATGTAGAACTAGCCTATACCATGAGGATGACTGAAAAATGTGACGTATATAGCTTTAATTGGAGTAATCATGTTGGAACTGCTTATGGGAAAGCACCCTGGTGATATGATCAATTTATCGGTTTCAAATGAAGAGGAAATCATATCCAAGATATCATTGACCAACGCATTGAACCACCAACAAGAAAAGTCATCAATGAGATTCTCAAAGTGATTCAGATTGCATATAAGTGCTTGAATAATAACCCGTCATGCCGCCCAACAATGCAAGAGGTGGTGAATCGTATCTAGAAGTGAATAGACAACAGCTTCATAAATTCTGGTAGTAATTTTTTGTTTGAAGATTAGTTTGCTGTTGGCGGTTACAATCAATTTTAGAGCAGGATGCTTTATTTCGTATTTTGTATTTGGAAGTTTTTATGCTTTATTAAAATTCAGTTATTCTATGTACGTGTGGTGAGAAACATTAATCGTGCATATAATATTATTGTAATATCTTCTATGTTCAGTGAGATTACCAATATTATTCACAACATCTCTTCTACAAATAGCTCTTTTTTAGTATATTTAATGCCATCTGTACTTAATAATTGGTCACCTAGTATTAAATAATTCGCAAATATGCCCCTTAGCTTTTGTGTGCATGCACCAGATGCTGCATTGTTTAATCTATGTTCCATAATAGTGTACCAGATGGTTTCCAAACACTACTTTGATTTCTAATGAAATATGCGGAATTTCCCCTTTTTAATAAAGAAGAAGAAGAAATTTACCAATTACCTATAATTTATACAAAAATGTGATTATTTTAGAATTTGTATTATATATACTTGAAAATTGTATTGAATTTTATTTGAAGTCATTAGTAGTGTTAATTTTTTTAGTTTGCTGGATCAAAGCCCATATTATCTGCCCATGCATGATAACATGTGCTGGTTTTCTTGTGCTCCAATACTATATCCAGAGGACAAGTGTAGAGAAGTTCTTATGCTTAACATGTGGTGGTCAATCAAGTGAGATCAATTGCTGTGCACATTGGTTGAGGAAACCAACTGTGTGCATGTCAAGGTTAAAAACAAGATACTTTTCCCGAAGTGATGATTGGTGCTGATAGTATTTGTCGAAAATATGTAATAAAACACACATAGGAGATGGAACTCTCAGGGGATGCTTAGCATAGCATGTGAGAATTTAGCCCAGTTCCTCTTTACTACAATTACCAATATAGAAGATTACCCAACAGCTGTTTTTTTATTTTTGGTAATAATTCTAATGGCTATATAGCTGTGTTGGCTAAATAGGATAGATACTGTAGATTGAAAACTACGATAATACAATCAATAAATCAACAATTTATTATTTCAGAGCAATAAAAAAATCGGGCCGTAAATCAATTGCAATCTTAATGGCTCACGGTGACAACACTCACGGCATCATTGCTGCCGAGGTAGTTCCCCATTTCTCTGGTGGCGCCGACATAGGAGACGTTCAGCGTGCTGGTCGAAGGAGTCTTGTGGTACATGTGTGTTGTCTGTAGGCAGTGCGAATTGTTTAAAAAGCATCACAGATGGGGTCCATGAAAGAAAGTAGGGAGAGATGTCGGTTCTTCTACCCACATCTCAGATTGACTAGAGGGAAGAAGATCGGAGCGGAGTGAGGTTTTACGAACGGAGGCGAGCAAAATTTTCTAGCTGCTAAAACTATGGTGACTGAGCCGACCTTGAGTTCCAAAGAACTGACTCTATCCATTGGAAGCAGCGAGGTGCTGGAAAATGATGAATTTGGGCTTGATCGGGCAAAAAGAAAAAACTGGGCAGAATTCATTTTGCGGTACAAATATTAATTTTTCTCACAAATTAGTTTATTCTAAGCATCATTTAGATAATCTTATTAACATTTGTTATGCTCTGATTATTTTTCATATTTCAATGTTGAGCCAAGTAAAAAGGGGTTGTTAAAGTTAGTGGCATAATTGCTGATATCGAGTGTAATCTTATTTGTAAATATGCTCTTGGGTTTCCTGTTATACAGAGCGACAAACAGATCTAAAATGGGGTCTCTGGTTCAGCAATACCAGAAATGGTGCTCTCCAAGGCATTCTATACATCAGCAATATTGAGATGGCACCTTGCGGAAGTTCTCTCAGGCACATGATCATTCACCAGGGCTACATCAGCAATATTGCATGACCGGGGCTCTACATGCCGTAGCAACAGTAAAGGTGGCAGAAGCTGGTGATAGGTGGCGCACCTGGTCTATTGCTGAACTAGCAAAAGAATTAACTATTAAGTCTGCTCATGCCGCATTGATAGGTCGCGCCCCTACAACCAAACTAAATCTTTTGGAATTACCAATATTGAATCGTCATGCATTGATAATTTATTTTGTGGGATAAGTGGTGATAAAATGAAAGGCTGGTAAGAACTGGATAAGGAAGCATTGTGTGTTGCTGAGAAATGGTATCAGGGTATTATGCTCTTTTAGGGGCTTTTTTGCGGTCTTTGTTTGTATAGAAAGCAGTTTGTATTAAGTTATGTCGTTTTTTTAATAAAACCGGTTGATTGCCACTTTTTTTTCAAAATTTTGTTGTACTAATTTTGAGGAATATCATGTAATTATCAGATATGATTTTGGGAAATACCACAAGTTAAAAATCATATATATGTGATAATTATTAATCATTCGTTTAACCAAATATTGTTTGTAATAGATACCAAATTGATTTTTCCCAATATTTTGTATAATGTTCTATGGTGTTATGCATATGTTAAATTTTAGCTGAGTAATTTTTTATTGCTAATTTTCAATATATAGAATTTGATACTTTATTTGTTATTAGTTGCGTGTAATTTTAGCGAAGTAAACATAAAATATAAATAAGTATTGATAAGGTTGGCTAACATGTAAATGTTTGTTTCTAGGTCGTGGAACAAACGCTTCGGTTTTTATATTTTTCAAAGTTCAAATAGTCGATCCAAAGCGTTCCATATTCAATCTATATTAAAATGTGTTTCGAGACAAATTTTTTTTTTTACTATTCATTAAGTCAGTTATAAAATCGTTGTTCTCAATAATCCAAAAAAATTTCACTGTTTATTCAAATCAACAATTTTAAAACGTACTTAATAAATAGTAAAAATATTCCAAAAAATGTAAAAATTGGTCTCCAAGCACATTTTAATATAGAGATCATATCTAATAGTTTGGATCGACCATTTGGACTTTGAAAACTGAAAAACCAATTGGTTGCACCACGACTCCAAAACTAACGTTTTGATATTAGCCAACCACATATATATATCTATATATATATATAGAGAGAGAGAGAGAGAGTTTGGCTAATATCAAAACGTTTGTTTCCTAGGCCATCGAACAGACGCTTTGATTTTAATATTTTCAAAGTCCAAAATTTTGATAGGATCATTAAATAATATTATATTTTTATATTTTTTAATGTATCAAACCCTACTCGATTTGTGGTAGGTCAAAAGTCTTTTTTTATGTGAGGTGACCTGACGGGTCATAGGTCAACCACATCATCTTCTTAATAATAGAGAGTGCATGATAAAGAAGGAAGTGCAATAAGTTTTAAAAATTAAAAACCTTATAAACCAAGTAGAAAATTTCGAAAGCAAGAATCACATAATGCCTAAAGTGGCGAGCCAAATATTCTCCAAGGATCCTCGTGTCAAAGTTCTAGTGCTTTTAATCATCTCCAGTTTTCCTTCCTAGTTGCTAGCCAGAAAAAAGAGATGTTTTCATTCGTTCTATCTAGCACAATTGAAGGTGGTGGACAACGAACTTTATTGATTTTTCCACCCAAATATTTCAGAAATATCACTCACAAATAATTCACAATTAATATTTTGATTTGAAAATTATTATTTCCTGAATTTTACAAGATAATTATTTCTGCAAAAAATCCACTTCTAATTTGAAAAAAAATGTCTAATTTAAAATTAATTATTACTAAATTTCTTTTTGTTAATTTTCTACCGACTGAACTAGACTGCACGTTTACAGTTGAAAAAGAAGAAAAAAATGAAAGATTATGAACATTAGCGTTCCGAAAAAAAATACTAGGACGTTAAGATTGAAGGTTGTTTTTTTAACCTTGCCTATACTTTGTTATCTTGAGCGGTTAAGATTTTTAGATATTTCAAAAACACTGTAGTTCAATAGCCCTCCTTGATTTATCTAAATTTGTATTTATATGAAAAGCTTCAATTTGTTGCTCTCCACGGTCCAATTAATGATAAATGCCTGGTTTCAGCTAATGATTGAATGTACACGGAGCATGGTTAACTCATAGACGACAGCTAGGTAAAACAAGACTACTTTTTGTTTATAACTATATATCCAAGTTCCTATACATTTAATATGTTGCTTTCAATTTGAACCATGTTCAGTAATTAATTAGGGTATCTAATTGGCAGTCAAGCACGTCTCTTTTCTAATTTGATTGAAAACCCTTCGGCAGTCAAGCACGTCTCTTGGCTCAATGTTAACCACAAAACACAAATCTACTAGACTTTGCCTCTCTATACATTTTAATTCCTAAGTGCATCCTGCAGGATCCTGTCTCACCACTAAGATTACAAGAGAGCCAGCTCTGATGCCTAGATAAATAACCATAGGCAAAAAGTTGTGTTTCTGCCATTTTAGAAATGAGAGGCGTTATTTTGTTCCTTACCCTCTTTCTACTGCCTCTGGTTCAATCTTCTATCACATCTCAAGCACAAGCTCTCCTTCATTGGAAATTCACTCTCCAAACTCAACAACCGCTTTCATCTTGGAATCTGCATGTCCACCCATGCAACTGGACTGGAATAACATGCCGCAATAATAATAAAAAAAGGCAAGTCATTACTAAAATTTCTCTTTCCCAAAATGGTCTAGTTGGGAAATTAGATGCTCTGAATTTTTCTGCTCTTCCATCCATTAGAATTTTTAATCTCAGTGATAATAATCTCAATGGAGTAATTCCTCCAGAAATTGGTAGACTTACACGCTTGACAAAATTGGATATAGATAATAATTTTTTCAGTGGAAAAATTCCCAGTGATCTAGGAAACCTAAGTAATATGAACACTTTTTATGCTTAGAATAATAGTCTCTCTGGACCGATGCCCCCAGAAATTGGCAGACTTAAAAATTTGACAGATCTAAACTTATCAGGAAACATTCTGAGTGGAGAAATGCCAACTAATTTAGAAAACTAAACTAATCTGGTCAATCTATATCTTGACGATAATCAGATTTCGGGATTGATTCCTCCTGAAATTGGCAGACTTACACGTTTGAGAAAACTAGAACTATCAATTAACTTATTGAGTGGAGAAATTCCTACCACACTAGGAAACCTAAGCAATATAAACTATCTTTATGCCTGGGTTAATAATCTCTTCGGACCGATCCCTTCGGAAATTGGCAGACTTGCACATGTCACACACATGGACCTATCGGAAAACATTATGAGTGGAGAAATACCTAACAATGTAGGAAATTTAACCAATCTTGTCTATCTGGTTCTTTCTAATAATAAGCTCTCTGGATTGATCCCTTCTGAAATTGGTAGTCTTACACATTTGAAATATTTATCACTTTCAAAAAACTTTTTGAATGGAGAAATTCCTAGCACTCTAGGAAATCTAAGTAATATGAATGCTATTCATCTCTCATCAAATTCTCTATCTGGGGTAATACCGGCAGAACTCGGTAGATTAAAAATATTGATTGTACTTAATTTAAGGCACAACAATTTGATTAGTGATGTACCAAAAGAGTTGGGAATGTAATCTTCCTTAATATATCTTGATATATCATCAAACAGTTTGACAAGCTTGCCAGAAGAACTAGGCAATTGTGTTAATCTTGAATTATTAAACCTCAACAATAATAGGTTGATTGGAAAAGTGCCATTTCATTTTGGAAACTTAGTACACTTATTGTACCTCCTAGATTTAAGCTCAAATTTTTTAACCGGGAAAATACCAATAATGCTAGTGCACTTAATCATGTTACAACATCTTAATCTGTCTCACAACAATCTAACCGGTCCAATTCCGTCTTCATTGGGTGACTTGTTGAGCTTGTCAACCATGGATTTGTCATACAATCAACTAGAGGGTCAAATGCCTGATAAAAAGTTTTTTCATAATGCGCCAAAGAAATGGTTTAAACACAACAAAAATCTTTGTGGCACTATTAAAGGTTTGCCCTCATGTGATGGAATTGTTAAACATAAGAATGGCTCAACCAGACTACGGATGGTTATGTTGATTTCAATCTAACTTGTGTTGGTGCATTACTTACCTCTTTATTACTCTGGCAACTTTATCAATACTCAAAAAAGATAAAAGCAAAGGCATGGCACATTGGCAATCCTAGTAGAGGGGACATTTTTTCCGTGTGAAATTTTGATGGGACAGATGCATATGAGGAGATTATCAGGGCCACAGAGAATTTTGATGAGAAATATTGCATTGGTAGTGGAGGTTATGCAAGAGTTTACAAAGCGATTTTAATGGCAAACAACCTCACTGTAGCTGTAAAGAAAATCCAGTTAGCAGGCGGAGAAACCTCAGTAGATGTTGAAGCATTCCACAGAGAAATTCGCACTATAACCTAGATCCGACACCACAACATTGTTAAATTTTTTGGTTATTGTTTTCACCTCAAAATAAATTTCTTGTATACAAGTATTACGAGAAGGGGGATTTACATTCTATTCTCACTAGTGAGGAAGCAATAGAATTAGATTGGGCAAAAAGGAAAACTATATTGAGAGATGTTGCATGTGCTCTCTCACATTTGCATCATGATTGCTATCATGCAATAGTACATCGGAATGTATCAAGCAGAAACATATTGCTCGATTCTGAGTTTACAACAAGTATCACGGATTTTGGCACTACTAAGTTTCTCAAACCGGAGTCTTCTAATTTGAGCCTGCTTGCTGGAACCTGTGGATACATAGCACCGGGTTATTTATACTTGACAACCCTATTTTTGTTTTGTAGTTCCTATCACCATATATATTTGTATCGAAAAAGTGGAAATAATTGCAATATGAATTTTCTTTTTTGTTTATGTAGAACTAGCTTATACCATGAGGATTTCTGAGAAATGTGATGTATATAGCTTCAGTGTAATTATGTTGGAAGTGCTTATGGGAAAGCACCCAGGAGATATGATCAATCTATCGGCTTCTAATGAAAAGGAAATCATACTCGAAGATATCCTTGACGAACGCATTGAACCACCAACTGGACAAGTCATGCATCAATTAATGACATTCTCAAAATGATTTATATTGCATATGAGTGCCTGCATAATAACTCGTCACTTTGTCCAACAATGCAAGAGGTGGTGAATAGTATGTAGAAGTGAATAGCTACCCAACTGCTTCAAAAATTCTGGTAGAAGCTTCTTTGTTTGAATTAAAAGATTAGCTTGTTGTTGTTAGTTAGAATTCAGTTTGATAGCATGATGTTTTATTTTCATATTTTGTATTTGAAAGTTTTTATGCTTTATTAATGTTCACTTATTGTGTGTATGTGTGGTGAGAATTATTCATGGTGCATATAATATTATTGCAATATAATTCTATATATATATGTTATTTGAGATTACCGTTATTTACAATCTCTTTTCTAAAAATAGCTTTTCTAGTGTAATACATTTAGTGCCATGCATCTCCTTAATGACTTGTCACCTGGTATAAATAAAATTGGCAAATGCCCAATCGCTTTTGTGTGCTAATAGTACGTGAAGCCGCATTTCTTCATCATTGTTACGAAATAGTGTACCAGATGGCAAACACTATTTTGATTTCTAATGAAATCGGCGGATTTTCCCCAGTTTTATCACACGAAAAAAACAAATTGCTATCAATTTACTTATAATTTATAAAGAAATTGATTATTATAGATTTGTAATATATTTACTTGAGTATATTGAATTTTACTTGGAGTCATTAGTAGTATTAATTTTATTTTTACCTATGCATGAGAACATGCGCTAGTTTTCTTGAGCTCCAATACTATATTTTGACAACCAGGGTCGGAGCTAGACTTTCGATTTTAGACAAGATATTTTACTCTAAATTATATATAAAATCATATATAACTACAAAAAATTTAAATAAAAATAGGGGTCAATTGACCCACATTTCTTATATTTAGGTGTGCCATTGCTGACAACTGTAACAGAAGTTCTCGCACTTAAATCTGATGTGGTCAATGCAATCCGGTGAGAACATTTGCTTGAGTTGCTCCGCCTTAACCAACATACTTTGATTAAGATGTATGGTGCACCTAGCGAACATTTGTAGCTCTTTGCATGGTGCACCTAGCGAGCACCTCCGAGAAAACCCACTGTTTGGGGGTTGTATTAAAGTTTTAGGTGAAACAGGCTTGTCAAGACTGATGAGAAAATGTGCACTTTCTAACTAGAGGAATAGAAAACTTGTTCCTCCTTTTCTTTTCTAATTTCATATCAGTATTTTGTTTCTTTGAATTGGCCAGCTATTCTACATTTTATGATCGTTTAAAAAATGCATCAATATAAAAAATATATAGATCCTATTTTGCAATTCATACTTTTTTTGTGTGTAAAATCCACATACTATGAAGAAACAAAAATAGTATGTATATAATCATTTGTTGGACCCATTTGATCATTATCCATATTGAAAATAATAAAGGTGTTCAATTTCAGGGAAAATGCACGGTATAGACCGCGCCATTGGATCAATATTCAAAAGGTTAGAACAGTCCCAAATTCCTAGTGAAAAAAACAGGCTTCAGTAGCCAACCGCACGGTACACATCAGAATAGAATCACACTTTCAAATAATTAAGCGTACAGCTTTTGTGGGTTCTTTAATAAAAATCACCAAAAGGTTAATTAGTTCGTTCCAAATCACAATCTTAATTTAATTCATATATTACACTTAAAAACTTTGTTGGTACATTCTTCTAGTAACAATTTATAAACTGAATATTGTTGGTTATCCAGTAGTCTTGCACTGTGCAATATACATGCGCTTAACAATATTGTTGGCTCATCCGTGATGACAAACTTAATTATTTATTTTGACTTAAGAACTTAAACTATGTTTCATCCAAAAAATTGTATTACTTAAAAGAGTTCTATTACATCTTAACTTTTGCTCAAGTGTTGGAGATTCGTTCTGAGTACAAGTTAGAAGGCAGTATGTCAGATCCGTATTTTAGTGGACGGAAAAGGGTGCTAAGTGTCCTTGATATAAATTGCAAATTCGTAATTTTGTTCCTTAAATTTTGTAACTTTTGAATGCATCAATATTTGTAAGCCTTCTATTATAAAATGAAATTACACTATATTAGATATTTCAGCCCATCAATTTATATTTTCTAGTTTAACCCTTACTTTGTGTTAATAAATAAGTAGATTTCATCACTTAAACGTATGCCCCTACAAAAGTTACAAATTTTATGACATTTTTTGGACCATTTTATCATTATCCATATCAATAGAAAAAAAACAGTGATCAATTTCAGACAAAAGGCACGGTATAGACCACGCTGTTGGATCAAAACTGTATCAAAACGTTTTGATACAGTTAATATCCATAAAGGATCACATCTAAGTTTCAAATCCGTATCTCTGACGTACAGAGTATTGTCTTTAACAACTAGATGAAATGATTCTCATATAGTAATAAGAATTATTTATATGTTCTTAAAAAATCTAAGTAATGCGCTACGTGTATCAAGAAAAGTTATTTGGTATGTATTATTTTTAATCATATTTGAATTATTAATCATTCATTTAACACAATATTATTTGTAAAGGGATTTTCTAACAAGTTGTATACTAGTATCATTTAAATAAGTAATTGATATTTATTTAGAATAATTATTTCAATACCCATGCTACAGTACCCGCATTGTACGCGCTACAGTACCCGCACTGTTATTTTAGGAAAATTCATATATAATATGTAGTTCATTGTATAGGTATAAATACTTGCCCTGTTTGAGCTGTATACTTCACAGTGTTACTATTAAAATTTGTAAAACAAAATTGCAGTTTTGGAACAGTTGCGGTCCCCACATGTCATTTGAGTGGTCCCCTAATGCGGGTACGACACGAGAATTTTTCAAGAAAAGGTGTGGGTACAGTTATTTTAGGAAAATTCATATATCATATGTAGTTCATTGTATAGGTATAAATACTTGCCCTGTTTGAGTTATATACTTCACAGTGTTACTATTAAAATTTGTAAAACAAAATTACAGTTTTGGAACAGTTGCGGTCCTCACATGCCGTTTGAGTGGTCCCCTAATGCGGGTACGACATGAGAATTTTTTAAGAGTGCGGGTACAGTTATTTTAGGAAAATTTATATATCACATGTAGTTCATTGTATAGGTATAAATACTTGTCCTGTTTGAGCTATATACTTCACAGTGTTACTATTAAAATTTGTAAAACAAAATTACAGTTTTTGAATAGTTGCAGTCCCCACATGCCGTTTGAGTGGTCCCCTAATGCGGGTACAACACGAGAATTTTTCAAGAAAAGGTGCGGGTATAGTTATTTTAGGAAAATTCATATATCATATGTAGTTCATTATATAGGTATAAATACTTGTCCTGTTTGAGCTATATACTTCACAGTGTTACTATTAAAATTTGTAAAACAAAATTATAGTTTTGGAATAGTTGCGGTCCTCACAAGCAGTTATGGCAGTTTAGGTGTGGATACAGTGCGGGTACTGTAATGCGGGTACTCATATCAGCTTCCATTTATTTAACAACAAGATCAACAACTGCATACATTTTTGTTTATATCATGGTATATGCACAAGTTAAATTTTATTTTAGTATAGTATTCATTGTTATTTTTCTATATGTATACAAGTCCTGACTGTTAGGTTATAGATGATTGAATGAACATGACAATGGTTGATTCATAGATGACTGGTAGGTAACACAAGTATACAATGGTAGTCAACAGGACGGGTAAGTCCAGTCCACTGGATTTGTCGTGTCAGGGATTATGCTGTTTTGTGGGGGCTTTTTTACTGTCTTTGTTAGTTTGTTTAGAAAACAGTTTGTATTTAACTATTTATCTCTTTTTTTTTTAAACGTGTGGATTGCCACTACTTTACAAATCTTTCTATTAGTTAACTAATTTTGAGGAATTTCATGTTGTATGAGATTTTTTTTTTTTACCAATTTTAGGAATTTTGATGGTTTTCTAATTTATTCCTTGTGTACATTTTGTGATTTTAACTTTGAGAAGTCACCGAATCTTCACATATTGATGAACGGTTAAGAATTATCAGAGATAATCCAATGTCCTTAAAAACAAACCTATAATTTAGTGACCTCGACATTGTCCTGAACAAAGACATTAGTTCCATTTCAGCCACATATATGCTAAGGATTAATCAGTGCAATTATACTCCAACAAAAGTGGGTATGGACTTGAAACTTTCTTCTAGGATACGAAAAAAATGCAAAGAAAGCAGGCAGACTGTTATCACCTCCATAGAGAGCATTGTTTTTAACAACAAGACTAAATGATTCTCAGGTATTAATGAGAATTAATTATCTGCTCATAAAAAGTCCAAGTTATTGGCTATGAGTATGAAGAATAGTTATTTGGTATGTATTCTTTTTAATCATATCTGATAATTATTAATCATTCATTTAAGCATATATTATTTGTAATGGGATTTTTCTAACATTTTGTATAGTTGTATTATTTAAATAAGTAATTGATATTTTTTTTAAAACAAGATCACCAACTCCGTACATTTTTTTATATAATTAATGGTAGTATTCATATGTTAAATTTTATCTTAGTAAATTATTGATTTTTGCTATTTTCCAATATGTAGAGTTTGATAATTTATCCATTAGTTGCCTGTAGCCTCAGCAAAAAGTAAAGATAAAATATGAAGAAAATTAATGCTTAAAAAATAATAAAACTAATTTTTATAAAAATGTTTATCCCGAGTGACACTCTACAATATTCCTCAAAGTCATTAGTCTTCCATAGTTCCGAAATAGTGATGGCATAATATATTCTGTATGAAACCCACACATTTATATGTAGCTCCAAATGTGTTACTCTCCACAGTCAAATGACACCCTGAATGAAGTCTTTCATGAAATGAAGGCTTCTTATTTTCATGACACTCCGAACCCAAACCTTATCCATGCCTCCAATCTCCAGCTGGTTCTGACTGTTAGGTTATAGATGATTGAATGAACATGACAGTGATTCATTCAATCATAGACAACTGATAGGTAACACAAGTATACAAGTCTCTATAGATTTCATTTTTTTTCTTCTGTAATTTGAGTTTCTAATAGGCCATCAAGCACGTCTGTTGACTCTGTTTGAACCACAGGATGGGTAAGACCAGAAAGAGCATTGTCTTTAACAACTAGATTAAATGATTATAAGTACTAATGAGAATTAATTATTTGCTCATAATAAATTCCATGCTATTGGCTAAGAGTATGAAGAAGAGTTATTTGGTATGTATTTTTGTTTAATGATATTTGATAATTATTAATCATTCATTTAAGCATATATTATTTGTAATGGTATTTTTCTAGCATTTTGTATAGTTGTATTATTTAAATAAGTAATTGATATTTTTTGAAAACAAGATTCAACTGCATACATTTTTTTTATATAATGGTTGTATTCATATGTTAAATTTTATCTTGGTAAATTATTGATTGCTATTTTTCAATATGTAGATTTTGATAATTTATCCATCAGTTGTCTGTATCCATAGAAAAGAAAAAGATAAAATATGAATAAAATTAATATTTAATAAAATAATAATAAAACTAATTTTTATTGGATATGTATATAAAATTTTTTATCTTCAGTGACACTCTACAATATTCCTAAATGTCATTGGTCTTCCTTATAGTTCTGAAATAGTGATGGCATAATTCTGTATGAAACCCGCACATTTATATATATATATATATAGAGTTGTCCGATCCGCCAACGGCTACGATTGAAAGATGAAATTTGGGATTTAATATCAGCCCTCCAATCACATAATCTGTCATCTTTTGATTAAATGCATCTCTTTTTCGTATAGAAGTCTAAATTTAGTTATACATATATCCGCTACACGCATTGTCACTCAAATAGCCGACGCCTCTTTTTTCTCTGATCCGAAATCTCCGCAAATCAACTGCTTCTCTGAAAACCCTAGCCCGCCTCCAAAGCGCTCTCTCAATCACCCAAATCTCTCCCTCTCTCTCTCTCCCAGCCCTAAAAGCTCTCCTCCATCTCTCTCTCGCTCTCTCGCCTCAGACCAGCGCCCCTCAACATCAGCGAAGAGAAAGAGTGTCGAGGGTTCTTTGGTAATAAATAGTGGCAGATGGGATGCCATTCTCCCTCAAGTTGCTCAATTGAAGTTGCCCCGAAAGAAGTTGGAGGATCTTTATGAACAGGTTGCATTTTTTTTTCCCTTTTGTCTGTAAGTTTGGGCAAAAATGATGTTCCAGCATGAATTTGGTTCCTAAGTCCCATAAAGCCTTAATCAAGCAACAAAATTTAAGTTCAGCATTGCACAGAGATAGGACTGAAATCTGATAAATGTCATTCCTCAAGTCAGGAATTATGGAACCAGTTTCCCAGTACCACTAAAAGTTTTTTTTTTTTTTTGTATTTGAGTACTAACTTGAGTTCCCAAGCAATTTGATTTGAGCAGTTGCACTGAAATTTTGTGTAGTAAAGACAAGTGCTAAATCTTGTTCACTTTTTCCCTTAAATAAATGTTTTGGTACCAACTGGCGCTGATGATACCAGTATACCACATTGCAAGTATCTTTAACCTGTTGCCATGCATGGAAGACTTGATTCAACATTCAACTACTTATTTTCTGTACCTTTATGTGAATTTGGTCAGATAGTATTGGAAATGATAGAGCTCTGCGAAATGGACACAGCTCGTGCTATTTTAAGACAAACACAGGTTATGGGAGTTATGAAACAGGAGCAACCAGAGAGGTACTTGAGGCTTGAGCATCTATTAGTCCGGACTTACTTTGACCCTAACGAGGTATGTCCTTTTTTTTATTGGTCTAAGCTCCATGGGTGTGTCTGTTAAGCAATATGAATTGTACTTCTGTGTTAATTGCCACTGTATTAAAGAACTCAGTAAACCTGATAACTGAAGGACAACATAGCCAAAGAAAAAGAGAGAGGAGTGGAATAAATTTGCAAATATGGTTAGTTACAGTGTTGAGATCCAGTAATGTGTGTTTGTTTTGAATGTATCAAGTAGGTTATCTTTTTTTGTTCCTTTTGAGTTCCTGGTCATTTTAATAATCTAACCTTGAGTCCTAAACAATGTTCTTCCTATTGGGATTTTCAGGCATACCAAGATTCTACAAAGGAAAAGAGACAAGCTCAAATTGCTCAAGGTTTTCTTTTAACAAATTTTTTATCTTTTATTACTATTAATTTAAATACACAATAATGTATTTCCTTATCTCTCTTTTTTTTTTAAATATAATAAACAACAATAGCTGCGGAGGTGTCAGTAGTACCACCGTCACGGTTAATGGCATTAATCGGTCAGGCCTTAAAATGGCAGCAGCACCAAGGTTTCTCTTTTCTTCTCTTCTCTTCTTTTTATTTTTACAATTGAGTATTATATTTTTAATTGTAGCCACATTATCTTAACATCTCTTTGTCTTTTTAGGATTATTGCCGCCTGGCACACAGTTTGATTTATTTAGAGGTACAGCAGCAATGAAACAAGATGAAGAAGAAACTTATCCTAATACGTTATATATCTCACCAAATCAGGGTATGAGACTATTTTATTTCTGCTGCTTCTGATTTGTTTCACATTTAGTTTTCATTTATTTTGTGTTGAAATGCCTAATTTTTTAAAATGCTACGCAATAAGCTTTTTTTGTCAAGTGTGCTTATAAATTGTTCTATTTAAGAAATTTATGTAGTTAGGTGAGATCGAACTACAAATTGAAAAAATAATTTGTTAATTATTCCACATGCTTGTAATCAAGGTGTATATGCTAATGAGAAATTCCAGTTAATTTCATGGTTAATTGGGGCCTCTTTGCCATACAAACTGCTACTTGATTTGTAATAAATTAAAATATTAAATTGGGGCTTATATCCGCTGTTAAGGTATAGAGGTTGAATTTAGATTGAATTTCACTATTTAAGTTTGATAGGAGAATTTATGGTTAATTGGTTTATCTTGACGAAGTGTATTCGTATTAAAATGAAAAATTGTTAATGTAAATTTCATGGAATTATTGGGTTAGTTTTGTGACGTAATTTTGTCATGTAACAATTTGTTCTGTTTGCTCTTCGTACAGTTAGTGAGGAGTAATAGTAGGAAGTTCATGCCTTCACAATCTGACGAGGAGTCCCACCAGCCCTCTTATATGCAAAAGCACATAGCAAAAATTCTATCCCTTCTCTCTGATGCCCTTGGAGTAGAAACCAGACATTTGTTGAAGGGTTTTTGAAGGCTTCAGTGGTTAAACATCTTGGAGATATAAAGGGACATTCTGTAAAGGTATGATAGTAGGGGTAATTTTGGAATTTTCCATTAACTTTTCTGCAGGTAATACCAATTATGGTCGCTCAAAGTGTGTATCAGCACTGTGTGTTCATATGTATAATGTTATAGTATGCAGGGATACCAATTATGATCCTCTTAAGTTTGTACTAGCACTTTGAGCTCAAAGTTTGTACCTTTAGTTCGATTTTAAAGTGTAATTCAGCACAAGGTGGT
>JAJGRX010000199.1:32500-37500 GCA_025461125.1 Carex kokanica | reverse complement strand
CGCTCAGCCGACTTCCCCCGCTTTTGCGTGGCGCCCCCACGCTGGGGCTCCCCGCTCAGCCGACTTCACCCCGCTGGGGCTCCCTTCTCAGCCGACTTCCCCCCGCTTTGCGTGGCCGCACCCCGCGCTGGGGCTCCCCGCTCAGCCGACTTCACCCCGCTTGGGCTCCCCGCTCAGCCGACTTCCCCCCGCTTTGCGTGGCCGCCCCCCGCGCTGGGGCTCCCCGCTCCGCCGACTTCACCCCGCTTGGGCTGCCCGCTCAGCCGACTTCCCCCGCTTTTGCGTGGCGCCCCCCGCGCTGGGGCTCCCCGCTCAGCCGACTTCCCCCGCTTTTGCGTGGCCGCCCCCACGCTTGGGCTCCCCGCTCAGCCGACTTCCCCCCGCTTTGCGTGGCCGCCCCCCGCGCTGGGGCTCCCCGCTCAGCCGACTTCACCCCGCTTGGGCTGCCCGCTCAGCCGACTTCCCCCGCTTTTGCGTGGCGCCCCCACGCTGGGGCTCCCCGCTCAGCCGACTTCCCCCGCTTTTGCGTGGCCGCCCCCACGCTTGGGCTCCCCGCTAAGCCGACTTCCCCCGCTTTTGCGTGGCTTCCCCCACGCTTGGGCTCCCCGCTCAACCGACTTCCCCCCGCTTTTGCGTGGCTGCACCGGCGGGGGCATGTACACCCTTGGGCATGTACATGGCAGCACCGACGCTGAGCGCCAGCAGCACCAGCGCAAAGCACCGGCGGGGGCATGTACACCCTTGGGCATGTACATGGGGGGGCACCCCTTTTGAAAATCTTGCCCCCCTATAGGGGAATACTGGATTTGGGGCTCCAGCCACGCCCAGGGTTACCACCCCCTGAAAATCCCCCATGTCATAAACGGTCGTGTTGCACCGTTTTTTTTACGCGATCTCACCAGTTTTGCACGCAACTTGACCCGATAAACCGATTTTTTTTTAAATTTCAAAATTTTTTCAAATTTCAAATTTTTTCGAAAATTCAAACTTTTTTCAAATTTCAAATTTTTTCAAATTTCAAATTTTTTTCAAATTTCAAATTTTTTTCAAATTTCAATTTTTTTTTCAAAATTCAAAATTTTTTTTCGGGTTTCAATTTTTTTTTTCAAACTTGGCCGCCCCCACGCTTGGGCTCCCCGCTCGGCCGACTTCCCCCCGCTTTTGCGTGGCTGCGCCCACGCTTGGGTTCCCCGCTCAGCCGACTTCCCCCCGCTGGGCTCCCCCACGCTTGGGATCCCCCCGCTGGCCGACTTCCCCCCGCTCAGCCGGCTTCCCCCGCTTTTGCGTGGCCGCCCCCCGCTGCGGCTCCCCGCTCAGCCGACTTCACCCCGCTTGGGCTCCCCTCTCAGCCGACTTCCCCCCGCTTTGCGTGGCCGCCCCCGCGCTGGGGCTCCCCGCTCAGCCGACTTCACCCCGCTTGGGCTCCCCTCTCAGCCGACTTCCCCCGCTTTTGCGTGGCGCCCCCCGCGCTGGGGCTCCCCGCTCAGCCGACTTCACCCCGCTTGGGCTCCCCTCTCAGCCGACTTCCCCCGCTTTTGCGTGGCGCCCCCCGCGCTGGGGCTCCCCGCTCAGCCGACTTCCCCCGCTTTTGCGTGGCCGCCCCCACGCTTGGGCTCCCCGCTCAGCCGACTTCCCCCGCTTTTGCGTGGCTTCCCCCACGCTTGGGCTCCCCGCTCAACCGACTTCCCCCCGCTTTTGCGTGGCTGCACCGGCGGGGGCATGTACACCCTTGGGCATGTACATGGCAGCACCGACGCTGAGCGCCAGCAGCACCAGCGCAAAGCACCGGCGGGGGCATGTACACCCTTGGGCATGTACATGGGGGGGCACCCCTTTTGAAAATCTTGCCCCCCTATAGGGGAATACTGGATTTGGGGCTCCAGCCACGCCCAGGGTTACCACCCCCTGAAAATCCCCCATGTCATAAACGGTCGTGTTGCACCGTTTTTTTTACGCGATCTCACCAGTTTTGCACGCAACTTGACCCGATAAACCGATTTTTTTTTAAATTTCAAAATTTTTTCAAATTTCAAATTTTTTTTCAAAATTCAAATTTTTTCGAAAATTCAAACTTTTTTCAAATTTCAAATTTTTTTCAAATTTCAAATTTTTTTCAAATTTCAATTTTTTTTTCAAAATTCAAAATTTTTTTTCGGGTTTCAATTTTTTTTTTCAAACTTGGCCGCCCCCACGCTTGGGCTCCCCGCTCGGCCGACTTCCCCCCGCTTTTGCGTGGCTGCGCCCACGCTTGGGTTCCCCGCTCAGCCGACTTCCCCCCGCTGGGCTCCCCCACGCTTGGGATCCCCCCGCTGGCCGACTTCCCCCCGCTTTTGCGCTGCCCCCACGCTGGCGCTCCCCGCTCAGCCGGCTTCCCCCGCTTTTGCGTGGCCGCCCCCCGCTGCGGCTCCCCGCTCAGCCGACTTCACCCCGCTTGGGCTCCCCTCTCAGCCGACTTCCCCCCGCTTTGCGTGGCCGCCCCCGCGCTGGGGCTCCCCGCTCAGCCGACTTCACCCCGCTTGGGCTCCCCTCTCAGCCGACTTCCCCCGCTTTTGCGTGGCGCCCCCCGCGCTGGGGCTCCCCGCTCAGCCGACTTCACCCCGCTTGGGCTCCCCTCTCAGCCGACTTCCCCCGCTTTTGCGTGGCGCCCCCCGCGCTGGGGCTCCCCGCTCAGCCGACTTCCCCCGCTTTTGCGTGGCCGCCCCCACGCTTGGGCTCCCCGCTCAGCCGACTTCCCCCGCTTTTGCGTGGCTTCCCCCACGCTTGGGCTCCCCGCTCAACCGACTTCCCCCCGCTTTTGCGTGGCTGCACCGGCGGGGGCATGTACACCCTTGGGCATGTACATGGCAGCACCGACGCTGAGCGCCAGCAGCACCAGCGCAAAGCACCGGCGGGGGCATGTACACCCTTGGGCATGTACATGGGGGGGCACCCCTTTTGAAAATCTTGCCCCCCTATAGGGGAATACTGGATTTGGGGCTCCAGCCACGCCCAGGGTTACCACCCCCTGAAAATCCCCCATGTCATAAACGGTCGTGTTGCACCGTTTTTTTACGCGATCTCACCAGTTTTGCACGCAACTTGACCCGATAAACCGATTTTTTTTTAAATTTCAAAATTTTTTCAAATTTCAAATTTTTTTTCAAAATTCAAATTTTTTCGAAAATTCAAACTTTTTTCAAATTTCAAATTTTTTTCAAATTTCAAATTTTTTTCAAATTTCAATTTTTTTTTCAAAATTCAAAATTTTTTTTCGGGTTTCAATTTTTTTTTTCAAACTTGGCCGCCCCCACGCTTGGGCTCCCCGCTCGGCCGACTTCCCCCCGCTTTTGCGTGGCTGCGCCCACGCTTGGGTTCCCCGCTCAGCCGACTTCCCCCCGCTGGGCTCCCCCACGCTTGGGATCCCCCCGCTGGCCGACTTCCCCCCGCTTTTGCGCTGCCCCCACGCTGGCGCTCCCCGCTCAGCCGGCTTCCCCCGCTTTTGCGTGGCCGCCCCCCGCTGCGGCTCCCCGCTCAGCCGACTTCACCCCGCTTGGGCTCCCCTCTCAGCCGACTTCCCCCCGCTTTGCGTGGCCGCCCCCCGCGCTGGGGCTCCCCGCTCAGCCGACTTCACCCCGCTTGGGCTGCCCGCTCAGCCGACTTCCCCCGCTTTTGCGTGGCGCCCCCACGCTGGGGCTCCCCGCTCAGCCGACTTCCCCCGCTTTTGCGTGGCCGCCCCCACGCTTGGGCTCCCCGCTAAGCCGACTTCCCCCGCTTTTGCGTGGCTTCCCCCACGCTTGGGCTCCCCGCTCAACCGACTTCCCCCCGCTTTTGCGTGGCTGCACCGGCGGGGGCATGTACACCCTTGGGCATGTACATGGCAGCACCGACGCTGAGCGCCAGCAGCACCAGCGCAAAGCACCGGCGGGGGCATGTACACCCTTGGGCATGTACATGGGGGGGCACCCCTGTTGAAAATCTTGCCCCCCTATAGGGGAATACTGGATTTGGGGCTCCAGCCACGCCCAGGGTTACCACCCCCTGAAAATCCCCCATGTCATAAACGGTCGTGTTGCACCGTTTTTTTTACGCGATCTCACCAGTTTTGCACGCAACTTGACCCGATAAACCGATTTTTTTTTAAATTTCAAAATTTTTTCAAATTTCAAATTTTTTTTCAAAATTCAAATTTTTTCGAAAATTCAAACTTTTTTCAAATTTCAAATTTTTTTCAAATTTCAAATTTTTTTCAAATTTCAATTTTTTTTTCAAAATTCAAAATTTTTTTTCGGGTTTCAATTTTTTTTTTCAAACTTGGCCGCCCCCACGCTTGGGCTCCCCGCTCGGCCGACTTCCCCCCGCTTTTGCGTGGCTGCGCCCACGCTTGGGTTCCCCGCTCAGCCGACTTCCCCCCGCTGGGCTCCCCCACGCTTGGGATCCCCCCGCTGGCCGACTTCCCCCCGCTTTTGCGCTGCCCCCACGCTGGCGCTCCCCGCTCAGCCGGCTTCCCCCGCTTTTGCGTGGCCGCCCCCCGCTGCGGCTCCCCGCTCAGCCGACTTCACCCCGCTTATGCTCCCCTCTCAGCCGACTTCCCCCCGCTTTGCGTGGCCGCCCCCGCGCTGGGGCTCCCCGCTCAGCCGACTTCACCCTGCTTGGGCTCCCCTCTCAGCCGACTTCCCCCCGCTTTGCGTGGCCGCCCCCCGCGCTGGGGCTCCCCGCTCAGCCGACTTCACCCCGCTGGGGCTCCCCGCTCAGCCGACTTCCCCCCGCTTTGCGTGGCCGCCCCCCGCGCTGGGGCTCCCCGCTCAGCCGACTTCACCCCGCTTGGGCTCCCCTCTCAGCCGACTTCGCCCCGCTTTGCGTGGCCGCCCCCCGCGCTGGGGCTCCCCGCTCAGCCGACTTCACCCCGCTTGGGCTCCCCGCTCAGCCGACTTCCCCCCGCTGGGCTCCCCCACGCTTGGGATCCCCCCGCTTTTGCGCTGCCCCCACGCTGGGGCTCCCCGCTCAGCCGACATCACCCCGCT
>JAJGRX010000199.1:20000-22500 GCA_025461125.1 Carex kokanica | reverse complement strand
TCACCCCGCTTGGGCTGCCCGCTCAGCCGACTTCCCCCGCTTTTGCGTGGCGCCCCCACGCTGGGGCTCCCCGCTCAGCCGACTTCCCCCGCTTTTGCGTGGCCGCCCCCACGCTTGGGCTCCCCGCTAAGCCGACTTCCCCCGCTTTTGCGTGGCTTCCCCCACGCTTGGGCTCCCCGCTCAACCGACTTCCCCCCGCTTTTGCGTGGCTGCACCGGCGGGGGCATGTACACCCTTGGGCATGTACATGGCAGCACCGACGCTGAGCGCCAGCAGCACCAGCGCAAAGCACCGGCGGGGGCATGTACACCCTTGGGCATGTACATGGGGGGGCACCCCTTTTGAAAATCTTGCCCCCCTATAGGGGAATACTGGATTTGGGGCTCCAGCCACGCCCAGGGTTACCACCCCCTGAAAATCCCCCATGTCATAAACGGTCGTGTTGCACCGTTTTTTTTACGCGATCTCACCAGTTTTGCACGCAACTTGACCCGATAAACCGATTTTTTTTTAAATTTCAAAATTTTTTCAAATTTCAAATTTTTTTCGAAAATTCAAACTTTTTTCAAATTTCAAATTTTTTTCAAATTTCAAATTTTTTCAAATTTCAAATTTTTTTCAAATTTCAATTTTTTTTTCAAAATTCAAAATTTTTTTTCGGGTTTCAATTTTTTTTTTCAAACTTGGCCGCCCCCACGCTTGGGCTCCCCGCTCGGCCGACTTCCCCCCGCTTTTGCGTGGCTGCGCCCACGCTTGGGTTCCCCGCTCAGCCGACTTCCCCCCGCTGGGCTCCCCCACGCTTGGGATCCCCCCGCTGGCCGACTTCCCCCCGCTCAGCCGGCTTCCCCCGCTTTTGCGTGGCCGCCCCCCGCTGCGGCTCCCCGCTCAGCCGACTTCACCCCGCTTGGGCTCCCCTCTCAGCCGACTTCCCCCCGCTTTGCGTGGCCGCCCCCGCGCTGGGGCTCCCCGCTCAGCCGACTTCACCCCGCTTGGGCTCCCCTCTCAGCCGACTTCCCCCGCTTTTGCGTGGCGCCCCCCGCGCTGGGGCTCCCCGCTCAGCCGACTTCACCCCGCTTGGGCTCCCCTCTCAGCCGACTTCCCCCGCTTTTGCGTGGCGCCCCCCGCGCTGGGGCTCCCCGCTCAGCCGACTTCCCCCGCTTTTGCGTGGCCGCCCCCACGCTTGGGCTCCCCGCTCAGCCGACTTCCCCCGCTTTTGCGTGGCTTCCCCCACGCTTGGGCTCCCCGCTCAACCGACTTCCCCCCGCTTTTGCGTGGCTGCACCGGCGGGGGCATGTACACCCTTGGGCATGTACATGGCAGCACCGACGCTGAGCGCCAGCAGCACCAGCGCAAAGCACCGGCGGGGGCATGTACACCCTTGGGCATGTACATGGGGGGGCACCCCTTTTGAAAATCTTGCCCCCCTATAGGGGAATACTGGATTTGGGGCTCCAGCCACGCCCAGGGTTACCACCCCCTGAAAATCCCCCATGTCATAAACGGTCGTGTTGCACCGTTTTTTTACGCGATCTCACCAGTTTTGCACGCAACTTGACCCGATAAACCGATTTTTTTTTAAATTTCAAAATTTTTTCAAATTTCAAATTTTTTTTCAAAATTCAAATTTTTTCGAAAATTCAAACTTTTTTCAAATTTCAAATTTTTTTCAAATTTCAAATTTTTTTCAAATTTCAATTTTTTTTTCAAAATTCAAAATTTTTTTTCGGGTTTCAATTTTTTTTTTCAAACTTGGCCGCCCCCACGCTTGGGCTCCCCGCTCGGCCGACTTCCCCCCGCTTTTGCGTGGCTGCGCCCACGCTTGGGTTCCCCGCTCAGCCGACTTCCCCCCGCTGGGCTCCCCCACGCTTGGGATCCCCCCGCTGGCCGACTTCCCCCCGCTTTTGCGCTGCCCCCACGCTGGCGCTCCCCGCTCAGCCGGCTTCCCCCGCTTTTGCGTGGCCGCCCCCCGCTGCGGCTCCCCGCTCAGCCGACTTCACCCCGCTTGGGCTCCCCTCTCAGCCGACTTCCCCCCGCTTTGCGTGGCCGCCCCCGCGCTGGGGCTCCCCGCTCAGCCGACTTCACCCCGCTTGGGCTCCCCTCTCAGCCGACTTCCCCCGCTTTTGCGTGGCGCCCCCCGCGCTGGGGCTCCCCGCTCAGCCGACTTCACCCCGCTTGGGCTCCCCTCTCAGCCGACTTCCCCCGCTTTTGCGTGGCGCCCCCCGCGCTGGGGCTCCCCGCTCAGCCGACTTCCCCCGCTTTTGCGTGGCCGCCCCCACGCTTGGGCTCCCCGCTCAGCCGACTTCCCCCGCTTTTGCGTGGCTTCCCCCACGCTTGGGCTCCCCGCTCAACCGACTTCCCCCCGCTTTTGCGTGGCTGCACCGGCGGGGGCATGTACACCCTTGGGCATGTACATGGCAGCACCGACGCTGAGCGCCAGCAGCACCAGCGCAAAGCACCGGCGGGGGCATGTACACCCTTGGGCATGTACATGGGGGGGCAC
>JAJGRX010000199.1:5000-10000 GCA_025461125.1 Carex kokanica | reverse complement strand
GCTCGGGCCGCGTTTATCCCCCGCTCGGGCCGTTTTTTCCCGCTGGTCGGGGCCATGTACACCGCTTGGCATGTACATGAGGGGGCGCCCCTTCCAAATATCCCTCCCCCTATAGGGGAAAACTGGATTTGGGCCTCCAGCCACGCCCAGGGTTACCACCCCCTGGAAATCCCCCAGGCTCCCCCCCATTTTATGTGGATGCACTAGCGCAGAGCACCCCGCTGGGCCCTTTTTCCACCGCTCAGCCGACTTCCCCCCGCTTTTGCGTGGCCGCCCCCACGCTGGGGCTCCCCGCTCAGCCGACTTCACCCCGCTTTGGCTCCCCTCTCAGCCGACTTCCCCCCGCTTTGCGTGGCCGCTCCCCGCTCAGCCGACTTCACCCCGCTGGGGCTCCCCGCTCAGCCGACTTCCCCCGCTTTTGCGTGCCTTCCCCCCGCTTTTGTGTGGCTTCCCCCACGCTTGGGCTCCCCGCTCAGCCGGCTTCACCCCGCTCTTGCGTGGCTGCCCCCACGCTGGGGCTCCCCGCTCAGCCGGCTTCCCCCCGCTTTTGCGTGGCCGCCCCCCCGCTGCGGCTCCCCGCTCAGCCGACTTCCCCCGCTTTTGCGTGGCGCCCCCACGCTGGGGCTCCCCGCTCAGCCGACTTCACCCCGCTGGGGCTCCCTTCTCAGCCGACTTCCCCCCGCTTTGCGTGGCCGCACCCCGCGCTGGGGCTCCCCGCTCAGCCGACTTCACCCCGCTTGGGCTCCCCGCTCAGCCGACTTCCCCCCGCTTTGCGTGGCCGCCCCCCGCGCTGGGGCTCCCCGCTCCGCCGACTTCACCCCGCTTGGGCTGCCCGCTCAGCCGACTTCCCCCGCTTTTGCGTGGCGCCCCCCGCGCTGGGGCTCCCCGCTCAGCCGACTTCCCCCGCTTTTGCGTGGCCGCCCCCACGCTTGGGCTCCCCGCTCAGCCGACTTCCCCCCGCTTTGCGTGGCCGCCCCCCGCGCTGGGGCTCCCCGCTCAGCCGACTTCACCCCGCTTGGGCTGCCCGCTCAGCCGACTTCCCCCGCTTTTGCGTGGCGCCCCCCGCGCTGGGGCTCCCCGCTCAGCCGACTTCCCCCGCTTTTGCGTGGCCGCCCCCCGCGCTGGGGCTCCCCGCTCAGCCGACTTCCCCCGCTTTTGCGTGGCCGCCCCCACGCTTGGGCTCCCCGCTCAGCCGACTTCCCCCGCTTTTGCGTGGCTTCCCCCACGCTTGGGCTCCCCGCTCAACCGACTTCCCCCCGCTTTTGCGTGGCTGCACCGGCGGGGGCATGTACACCCTTGGGCATGTACATGGCAGCACCGACGCTGAGCGCCAGCAGCACCAGCGCAAAGCACCGGCGGGGGCATGTACACCCTTGGGCATGTACATGGGGGGGCACCCCTTTTGAAAATCTTGCCCCCCTATAGGGGAATACTGGATTTGGGGCTCCAGCCACGCCCAGGGTTACCACCCCCTGAAAATCCCCCATGTCATAAACGGTCGTGTTGCACCGTTTTTTTACGCGATCTCACCAGTTTTGCACGCAACTTGACCCGATAAACCGATTTTTTTTTAAATTTCAAAATTTTTTCAAATTTCAAATTTTTTTCGAAAATTCAAACTTTTTTCAAATTTCAAATTTTTTTCAAATTTCAAATTTTTTTCAAATTTCAAATTTTTTTCAAATTTCAATTTTTTTTTCAAAATTCAAAATTTTTTTTCGGGTTTCAATTTTTTTTTTCAAACTTGGCCGCCCCCACGCTTGGGCTCCCCGCTCGGCCGACTTCCCCCCGCTTTTGCGTGGCTGCGCCCACGCTTGGGTTCCCCGCTCAGCCGACTTCCCCCCGCTGGGCTCCCCCACGCTTGGGATCCCCCCGCTGGCCGACTTCCCCCCGCTCAGCCGGCTTCCCCCGCTTTTGCGTGGCCGCCCCCCGCTGCGGCTCCCCGCTCAGCCGACTTCACCCCGCTTGGGCTCCCCTCTCAGCCGACTTCCCCCCGCTTTGCGTGGCCGCCCCCGCGCTGGGGCTCCCCGCTCAGCCGACTTCACCCCGCTTGGGCTCCCCTCTCAGCCGACTTCCCCCGCTTTTGCGTGGCGCCCCCCGCGCTGGGGCTCCCCGCTCAGCCGACTTCACCCCGCTTGGGCTCCCCTCTCAGCCGACTTCCCCCGCTTTTGCGTGGCGCCCCCCGCGCTGGGGCTCCCCGCTCAGCCGACTTCCCCCGCTTTTGCGTGGCCGCCCCCACGCTTGGGCTCCCCGCTCAGCCGACTTCCCCCGCTTTTGCGTGGCTTCCCCCACGCTTGGGCTCCCCGCTCAACCGACTTCCCCCCGCTTTTGCGTGGCTGCACCGGCGGGGGCATGTACACCCTTGGGCATGTACATGGCAGCACCGACGCTGAGCGCCAGCAGCACCAGCGCAAAGCACCGGCGGGGGCATGTACACCCTTGGGCATGTACATGGGGGGGCACCCCTTTTGAAAATCTTGCCCCCCTATAGGGGAATACTGGATTTGGGGCTCCAGCCACGCCCAGGGTTACCACCCCCTGAAAATCCCCCATGTCATAAACGGTCGTGTTGCACCGTTTTTTTACGCGATCTCACCAGTTTTGCACGCAACTTGACCCGATAAACCGAATTTTTTTTAAATTTCAAAATTTTTTCAAATTTCAAATTTTTTTTCAAAATTCAAATTTTTTCGAAAATTCAAACTTTTTTCAAATTTCAAATTTTTTTCAAATTTCAAATTTTTTTCAAATTTCAATTTTTTTTTCAAAATTCAAAATTTTTTTTCGGGTTTCAATTTTTTTTTTCAAACTTGGCCGCCCCCACGCTTGGGCTCCCCGCTCGGCCGACTTCCCCCCGCTTTTGCGTGGCTGCGCCCACGCTTGGGTTCCCCGCTCAGCCGACTTCCCCCCGCTGGGCTCCCCCACGCTTGGGATCCCCCCGCTGGCCGACTTCCCCCCGCTCAGCCGGCTTCCCCCGCTTTTGCGTGGCCGCCCCCCGCTGCGGCTCCCCGCTCAGCCGACTTCACCCCGCTTGGGCTCCCCTCTCAGCCGACTTCCCCCCGCTTTGCGTGGCCGCCCCCGCGCTGGGGCTCCCCGCTCAGCCGACTTCACCCCGCTTGGGCTCCCCTCTCAGCCGACTTCCCCCGCTTTTGCGTGGCGCCCCCCGCGCTGGGGCTCCCCGCTCAGCCGACTTCACCCCGCTTGGGCTCCCCTCTCAGCCGACTTCCCCCGCTTTTGCGTGGCGCCCCCCGCGCTGGGGCTCCCCGCTCAGCCGACTTCCCCCGCTTTTGCGTGGCCGCCCCCACGCTTGGGCTCCCCGCTCAGCCGACTTCCCCCGCTTTTGCGTGGCTTCCCCCACGCTTGGGCTCCCCGCTCAACCGACTTCCCCCCGCTTTTGCGTGGCTGCACCGGCGGGGGCATGTACACCCTTGGGCATGTACATGGCAGCACCGACGCTGAGCGCCAGCAGCACCAGCGCAAAGCACCGGCGGGGGCATGTACACCCTTGGGCATGTACATGGGGGGGCACCCCTTTTGAAAATCTTGCCCCCCTATAGGGGAATACTGGATTTGGGGCTCCAGCCACGCCCAGGGTTACCACCCCCTGAAAATCCCCCATGTCATAAACGGTCGTGTTGCACCGTTTTTTTACGCGATCTCACCAGTTTTGCACGCAACTTGACCCGATAAACCGAATTTTTTTTAAATTTCAAAATTTTTTCAAATTTCAAATTTTTTTTCAAAATTCAAATTTTTTCGAAAATTCAAACTTTTTTCAAATTTCAAATTTTTTTCAAATTTCAAATTTTTTTCAAATTTCAATTTTTTTTTCAAAATTCAAAATTTTTTTTCGGGTTTCAATTTTTTTTTTCAAACTTGGCCGCCCCCACGCTTGGGCTCCCCGCTCGGCCGACTTCCCCCCGCTTTTGCGTGGCTGCGCCCACGCTTGGGTTCCCCGCTCAGCCGACTTCCCCCCGCTGGGCTCCCCCACGCTTGGGATCCCCCCGCTGGCCGACTTCCCCCCGCTCAGCCGGCTTCCCCCGCTTTTGCGTGGCCGCCCCCCGCTGCGGCTCCCCGCTCAGCCGACTTCACCCCGCTTGGGCTCCCCTCTCAGCCGACTTCCCCCCGCTTTGCGTGGCCGCCCCCGCGCTGGGGCTCCCCGCTCAGCCGACTTCACCCCGCTTGGGCTCCCCTCTCAGCCGACTTCCCCCGCTTTTGCGTGGCGCCCCCCGCGCTGGGGCTCCCCGCTCAGCCGACTTCACCCCGCTTGGGCTCCCCTCTCAGCCGACTTCCCCCGCTTTTGCGTGGCGCCCCCCGCGCTGGGGCTCCCCGCTCAGCCGACTTCCCCCGCTTTTGCGTGGCCGCCCCCACGCTTGGGCTCCCCGCTCAGCCGACTTCCCCCGCTTTTGCGTGGCTTCCCCCACGCTTGGGCTCCCCGCTCAACCGACTTCCCCCCGCTTTTGCGTGGCTGCACCGGCGGGGGCATGTACACCCTTGGGCATGTACATGGCAGCACCGACGCTGAGCGCCAGCAGCACCAGCGCAAAGCACCGGCGGGGGCATGTACACCCTTGGGCATGTACATGGGGGGGCACCCCTTTTGAAAATCTTGCCCCCCTATAGGGGAATACTGGATTTGGGGCTCCAGCCACGCCCAGGGTTACCACCCCCTGAAAATCCCCCATGTCATAAACGGTCGTGTTGCACCGTTTTTTTACGCGATCTCACCAGTTTTGCACGCAACTTGACCCGATAAACCGAATTTTTTTTAAATTTCAAAATTTTTTCAAATTTCAAATTTTTTTTCAAAATTCAAATTTTTTCGAAAATTCAAACTTTTTTCAAATTTCAAATTTTTTTCAAATTTCAAATTTTTTTCAAATTTCAATTTTTTTTTCAAAATTCAAAATTTTTTTTCGGGTTTCAATTTTTTTTTTCAAACTTGGCCGCCCCCACGCTTGGGCTCCCCGCTCGGCCGACTTCCCCCCGCTTTTGCGTGG
>JAJGRX010000455.1:0-39498 GCA_025461125.1 Carex kokanica | reverse complement strand
TTTTTTTTTTTTTTTTTTTTTAGAGAAAAATAGCTAAATGCTGAATGAAATATAACACAAAAAAAAATCGAATTGTTTTTTAAAATATTTGTTAGATGATGCACGAAAAGACCCTAAAAACTCTAATATTGTAAAGAAAGTTCGAAAACTCTATATCCGACGGTCGGATCGGGCTCGAAAGGAGTCTAGCTTGGTTTTGAATTCGGGAGTTCCTGTCAAAATTTCAGCCCAATCTGACGGACGGATTAAAAGTTACGCTCCTTTTCGTGAAGCATGCGCAGGCCCATATTGCATCATTTTCGATTAAGATTTTCATTTCTATTCTTCAATCTACGTAGCTCAATAAATTACCGTATTTTAGCATAATTCTACATAATTATTGTAATTCAGCATTTTAGTAAATTTACTGTATTTTAGTATAATTATTGTAATTTACCGTATTTTAGCACAAAATCGGCTCTATTCGTAACGTATTTTTCTAACAAATATTTAACAAAACAATTCGATTTGGACATCAAAAGAATTAATCTAACAAATATAATCTAACAAAAGAATTAATCTAACAAATATAATCTAACACAATAATTAATCTCAGCATTTTAGTATTTAGTCAAGGGACCGGCCGGTTTGGACATTTTCAAGTAATTTAGCGTATTTTCATATAAATATGATATAAAAAAAGTAATTTGACAAAGGAAAAAAAATTCGATTTAAAAAAAAAAAAAAAAAATTGGGGACCGAAATGCCAATTCGGTCCCCACTGAAAATACCCTGGACCGAATTTGAATCTCGGTTCCAGAGTGCTACACGGAAGGCCGCACAGTTTTTTTTGAAAAAACTGTGAAATGGGGGGGGACCGAAATCCCTATTCGTCCCAGGAAAAAAAAATTGTGGGGACCGAATAGGCTGTTCGGTTCTTATGGTTTTTCGAAATATCCCGGTAATCATGTTGGTTCCCTAATTTTAATTTTTTTAATTATGCTTTTTAAAAAAAATCCTTGAAGTCGACCCTTCCGCTAGAAAAACGGTCAAATCTATGTCAATTCCAGGGCGTGGTAATTGTAAAGTCATCAAATTATTATCTGCGGTTGCTATTAAATTAATTTGAGAGATGTAAACAAATAAATAGGAGAGTTAAAATGCATTTTTTTGCAGTAATATTTTTTTTTATGTACATGTAAAAAATAAGGACATTCCAATCTGACAACAGACCGACTGGCACAACATGTTGGACCGCAGGCAATGGCATGGTAGAATTCATATCCTCTGTAATACTCGACTGAGTACGATGAGGTCTCAGTCGTCAGATTTAATTTTACACGAATCTCAAAGCACAAATAATGTCCCCTCCAATCACCCGAATAGGCACTGGCTGAGAGTAAATCCGGACCGTAAAGTGATTTACTGTTCAGTACAATATTACAGAGATACTGGTCCTGGCATGGTATACCTGTGGAGTCAAACAAACGAAGTCCTGAAAGCACACACTGTTACTTGCGGCACTGTCTAACCTTCGACCTTCGTTGCATCCAACAGATTCCAAGTCTCTCACTTTGCTGATGGAACAACCCGTGTCCACTCCTTCCACCCAACCGGAACCTCAACCGACCGTCGTTCCCTCCGAACCGGAGACCCAACCGGACCCCCTCCCTCGCGAACCCAAGGACGCTTCTGTTGAACCGAAGGCCCAACCGGACGCCGACCCTGCTCCCGCTGGACCGGCGGCCCAATCCGACCCACTCCCTCGCGAACCGAGCGTCGCTCCGGTTGAGGCGGCCGCTCAAACCAACTCCGTCCCTCCTGCGCCGCCTGTAGAGCGACCCAGAAAGAAGAGGAAGCTTGAGGAAGCTGGTTTTGAGAACTTCACCTACATCAAAATCCGCACGATTGTTAAAAACCTTCGTCCGTCATTTGTTCAGGTAATCTGTTTTGTATCTCTTATCATGAGTTAGAATTTAATGCAATGCAAGCGTTTATCCGAGTCTAATTTTAAGAGTGGAAAATTGTACAATTCATGCCTAATTCTGGGGTCCTGAATGAATGACTAAATTAAGTAAAGTAAATATATAGATAGATCCAATTGAAACCCTCATGCGTAAACAAAACAAACATAAAACAATCGACCAAAATAAAGAAAAGGAAACAACGGGTCAAATAGTGTTACTTGAACTGGTATGGTTTAGTAACACTTTGTGGTGACACTGGCAGTGTTGTACTCTGGTTTTTTCTTTACTTTGGTCATGTTTGGTTGTGGAGTAAAGTTAATTGAGGATTAAATTGCTTGCTCCATCTTACTCGTATTTTACACCTTGATTGGTATTTTAAGTTATGTCTTAAATTAATTCGTTTTGAGGAGTAAGATGTTGGGAATGAATCTGTGACTATGACAGTGGGCCCTACAGGCAGAGTAATGTGGAGTAAGTTAATCTGCCTAAAGAGGTGGAGTAGATTACTCCGGATTAACTCACCTCTCACCTCTTACTCCATCTCATTCCTTCAGTTTTACTCCTCATTTGGCGGCTTGAGTGTGAAGCATCTCTTACTCCACAAACAAACATGGCCTTTTAGATTAAGGTCACCTCCTTGATTTGGAACTTTTTGACAGTTCACATCTTGGGTTGCGCCGTTAATCTTTTCCCTCCTTATTGTATATTTCTACGACTGAGAGAAAAATTAGTTTACTGACTCACCTTTTTTTTGTTCTTTTTTCAAGGTTTTTCAAAATCCTAATTATCGGGAAACCAATTTAGCGGGCGACATACTAAAAGGTAGCTTCTTATCTCATAGAGCCTATGTTGTTCTTTTTGACAGGATTGATTTATGCTGGATTATGTTTTAATTAAGATCGTGAAGAAGATTATTGAAGAACCTAATTAATCGGCATAATTTCATGAACTTACTGCTAAAGCATGAATTAGTGAGTCTGCCTAGTGTTTAGCGTAGGCTTTTAGTGTAAACTGGAAATGTTCTAGAGTTAGTTAATCTAAAAGATTTTTTCTAAAGTGCTCAAGTTCTTGTTGTTATGCTCAGTTAAAATTTCTAAAAACAAAAGATGAATGTCTACCAATTAGACAATATTTTTTTTTTTACTGTTGTGTCTATTTATATACTTCTCTCCAGACACAATGCCAACTTTTAGCAAAGAAAACGCAAAACTTAACTTAAGCTTGCCTAAAAACGGAAATCCAATCTATAGAGCGGGTGCTGGGATCTAAAAGTGTTGTAGGTTTGTAATTGTCCATGAAATGCATAGACCTTTTGATAAAATTTCAAAATGTCAATCGAGAAAGGTGTTTCCCACCTCGTATTAATCAGACACTTAGAAGCCTGGGAACAAAGCTTTTTAAAACAAATCTTATGATTTCTCAAAATTTTAGAATAAATAGAATCATTTTAGCATTGCTGTTTTCTTTTAGGAGGATTTTATTTTATTTGAAAGTGTCATCAATTAAACAAAGTTGACACTTACACTGTATGTAGGTTAGCAACACTCACTATACAGACAAGTTAATAATCCCCCACACCTTGGTTGACACTTCATAGACTTTAATTTAACACCTTACCAACCCATATAGCCCTTTACTTGACTCAGGTTAGCGCTTACCAATATCTGAATATACACGGCTTGAGAGTTAATCACATCTAGGCTGACATTTACTAAACCCTAGGTTGACATTCTACAAGGCGTTCAATCATATCAGGACAATTATACCAATACACCTAGGTTGATGCTTCATTTTGTATTGTGCCTGTTGACATAGAGTCAGAAGAGTGTAAGCAATGCCCTGGTGAAATTTAGCCAAAACTTCCAAATAAAAATTGCAAAGTTAGTTAAAATGTGATTGATAAGCGCAGAATGCATAAGCGGAGTTTTCAATTTCATGCCACTGTTTTTAACAAATAACGAAGTACAAAGTTTTAATTAAGGAAGGTCACTTGAAATATGAAGTTTGAATGAAATTTGGGGCGCTCAGGCAAATTTTCAGAAGATAACAGTGGCGTCCCAAATGATACAGAATGTCTTGTCAAAGGGAATAGAGGGGGTTTGATGCATATTGAACCCAAAAACTGTATGGGTGACCCAGCAAATAACTAATTAATGGGTTTGATGTTTGATTAATTGTTCCAAACCTCTCAAATTTGTTAATCTAATCTAACCTGTTAATCGGACGGTTGGGATGCCCATTGGACCATCTATACCTTCTGCACTCTTGTAAAAGCACATCTTATTCCACTTCAAATTGATCTGATCCTATTTCATGAGCACACTACACAAATAAACATGCAAAAGTTGTCCAAAAAGTTCATAGATCTGGAAAGGCTGCATCACTTGCCAATCAGGTATAATTTCGGTAGGATTAGGTTGCCATCGAGCACAGGTAAAATTGGCGGACATAAAGCATGGTTTAATTTTATCCAGTTGTTTGTGGTCAAGCTAACTCTGTTTGGCATGATTAATGTCAATACTTAAACAGAACTTTGTATTTTTTTATCAAAGGTGCTAGGTATCCCGGCTTCCATTAAAACAAGCATAACTTGCATCAGTAAATAACAAACCTGTTTTATTTTTACAATTTTATAAAACTGTCACATGTAGGGTTTTGCCTCCTCTCAAATTGTAAGATGAATGGCAAATCTGGATTGTTCTGCTTAAAATTGGAAAAATCTATATTTCACCTGATCCACAGCTGTTAATAGAGCAATTTAAGCTTCTCACTAGTCAGACATGATTTTGAGTGTCTTATTTGAAATTGATATGCATTAAATTGTATATCTATTCGTTATGTGGCAGATATAAAGACTGTGTTAGAGCTATCAAAGCAGCTGCGCTCAGATTTGGCTGCTCTTACTGAGCCCCGAAAAGCATCTTCAATTCCCCCAACAAAATACGAACCTGATGAGGTTTTACAAGAAAATGTGACGAACAATACGAAAGGTGTACCAAATTCTGATAATAACATACCTAGTGAGGAGACAGTAGGAGTTGAACTAAAAGATGTGCCTAAAAACCTAGAGGATGGTTTTAAAGGGTCGTATATGGTTGGTGGTTCCCCCGTTGGATGGAATTATCTTGTTTTCCCGGTAGTAAGCCTGCGTACTATGGACGTAGCAAAGCTGAGAAGCAAGCTTGTCAGATAGAGAACTAGACGAGTTGAATCCTCTTGGATCACCTCACCGTTTGAGTTTAAATCTGGACATTTGATTAGAAACCTGTAATGCACGGGATCCCTTTAAGATTCGTGCCAATATATAATGAATGGACCAGATTCAAACTCAAAAGATGAGGTACCTTGGGGATATGAATTCGAACTTGACCGGGTGTATTTTGTAATAGTTTACAGTTAGTATGGTCAGGTTCCGGTAGGCTGCTTGATCTAGTTGACTTAATGCTGTTTGAGGCCAAAATTTTTGGCTGTCTGACATGTTGTAACATTAAATTAGTATCTTTATTTTTTTGTCCTTTGAATTTCTTTGAATTTTTCTTCATTTATGAAATACTTTTATTGAGAAAAACCATATTAATATTCTTAAAACTTACAAAATTTTTCCAATACGAGGCTAGTGTTGATTTGAAATCGGATCTCTCGTCAATGTTACTTGGATCTAAACTTGTCTTACGATTTGATTTGAATTTGAAGTTCTGTAAAATTTGCTAATTCATGTATGAAAACAAGCAACTCAATTCGCCAAGCAAAAAAATAAAATAAAAAAAATGACATGTATAATTGACTGAAAAAACTATTTTAGACTTTATAGTACACATGAATACATGATATATTTATGTTGAAAAATAGATCATAAATAAAGTATTTGGGGCACATAATTTATAATCGGAAACAATGTACACAGATCAGATCATGTCAATAGGGATAAAATCGATATTTTTTTTTAATACGTACCAAATGCTGATGAGATGGGCAAAACTTTCCAATGTTCATTACTATTTAAAGTCATTTGTTTGAACTATGATATCAAACATGGTTTATTATTGAGTAGAACTAGGGTGTGATGTGCTCACCAATCTCTTTGATGAGCATAACTCTATAATCTATCGGATTCACTTCAAACGAGATGAATCCAAACCGTTGAAACCGATGTACTTCACGAGTAATGCGTGTACATGCAAAATTTTAATTTTTTTGAATTCATTTAGTCTCAAGTCAAGCGGTCAAAATTAATGAAAAATGAATGAACCAAAATAAAGTTTTAGAAGTTATTTTAATGTATTCATTTTTCATCAAAATTTGGCATATACGCGCATCACTCGTGAAGTACATTGGTTTCAACAGTTTGGATTCATCTCGTTTGAAGTGAATCCGATAGATTATAGAGTTATGCTCACCAAAGAGTTTGGTGAGCACATCACACCCTAGTTCTACTCTTTATTATTTATGTAAGTTCTTTCTGTTAAATCATGTAAGCACAAGTAGTTTATGTAAATTCTCTAAAATTTGTAAGCAATTGAAAAAAAAAACATGTATAAATATATTAATGAATAATAGAGAAGAAGAAAAATAAAAAATATAAATATGTTAAAATGAAATAACAGAGATGGATGAAATAGTGTATATTTTTATATTTTGTAAAAAATTACGTATACGATCGTCTCATATACATCTAACATGAGCTCATTTTGCCATTTCAATGTAGTAATAACGCAAGGAGGGTTGCAATACCTCATGGCTTTCATTCTTCATTATGTCTTATATTTTATATTTTCGTTTTCAAAGTTCAAACTATTCATATTAAAATACACTTGGAGACTAAATTTTTATAATTTTTGAATTTTTTTACTATTTTTTTAAATAGATACAAAATCATTGTTCTTGAAGGGTCCAAAAACAATGATTTTGTACCTATCTTAAAAAATAGTAAAAAGATTAAAAAATATTATAAAATTTCATACCCAAGAATATTTTAGTATGGATATCATGTTGAGCGGTTCAGATCGATATTTTGAACTTTAAAAACTAATATATTAAATATGAGGCAAAATGAGGTATGAAAAAATATGAGGTATTGGAACCCTCCTCTAATGTAATATACTTGCGATCAATTTTTTTAGCATTTAAAAATATTATAAAATAACACCGTTTTTATAGAATAAAAAAATAACACGTACTATTTACAGAGTCCACATCATCTGTATTAACTCAAAAGCGTTATTTTTGAATTAATGCATCTCGGCCATCTGATTTTAAACAGAGTCAATTCAGCCTCCCTATAAAATAGGAGGGCCTTTAATATTAGTACCGATCTAATTCACACAAATTTTAAAAGCAGATCGTACGGTACAATGCATTTAACTCAAAAAGATTTTTATTTAGTTAATGCAGAGGATACGAATTCCGATTTACGATGAGGCATTTTTTTTTTATTGAGAGGAAGCGTTTTTCTATGAACGGAACCCTTCCCGAGAGGAAAACACTTCCAATCTAATTTTTTTTTTTTTTTTTTTTACTTAAGGTTTTAGAAAACTCCAAAGAAAAACAAAATGGGCTTGGCCCAATGCGCACTGTCCGTTTTGGAATTGACATTGCGTGAAACTCTGAGTCAGATCTAACGTGACATAAATAATAAAGGATATATATAACAATTAAGTGTGTTTTGCGTTGATTAGTTATTACAGCCTTACAGGATGCTACACCGAAGTATACATGAAACGCGTAAATAGAAACAATTTACATTACAATTAAAGCCCACTTATCCGAGCGAGGAGTAAAAAGGTCCCATATCGTTCAATGTTCTCTGTGGCATTTTTCTGTGTTAACTTTTGTGTAACATTTTTCTGATATAGGCTCCTTTATTAATTGATACTAATGATGAATGTAAGGGTATTGATATTACATCATAAATTGTCCTCATATATTCATTAATAATTATCATTTTTTTAATTTGAATTTTGCGTGAAAAAAACGTGATAAAAATTGGAAGCTGTCGACCTGATATAGGGACAACAAGCTAGGGATGTGCACACAAAATCAGGGATTCTCGTCTTGATTTATCCGTTGATGCAATGCTATTGGCTATTGCACTCCCCCAGTAAAAAATCGTAATTAAAAAATATGAGAGAAATGTCCGAATATATTCAAAATTAGATTAAATAAAAAATAAAAAACGTAATATCTGGTCCGTCAATTACAAATTCATATTGCCTTAAAAGTAACTCAAATTCTGAATTTAAATCTGGACCGTCACACTCACATATATGAACATCGATTCTGATTGAAGGGTCCGGATCTAAACTCAAAATTTGAGTTACTTGAGATTATCCGGCCTCGACGAAGACGCCCAAGATATTTGTTTTTATCGGCTCAGTTGCTCAACAGCCTACTTATCCTCCTCAGAAGAAGAATCCGAAATCAATCAATTTTAAGTTTTAAGTTTTAACTGGAGCGGTGAGTCGGAGAGATTCAAGCGTTGCCAGGGGTTTGCAACAATGGAGTGAAAGCTCATAATTTTAAGGTAAGGTATTGCCAATCCCACGGTCGCTCTCTGACTCTCTGTCTACTGCTACTGGTTAGCTTAGTTTTGAGCTACCTTATCCTCCATTTAGTTTCTATTATCGGGAGGTTTCAAGAGCACGGGTTTTGAACTTTGTGATATTCTGAACAAGGGTTTTAAATTTCTCCCTTGGCTGTTTTAATTTTTGAACATAACATATAATAAAATGCAGGGGTTTATATTTAAGTTGGGATGTAAACAAGGTTACGCCGTGACCGTATACAACATGACACGTGCCGTGACTCGCGTGTCCCGTACCGTGACCAGCTTTCAGAAGATTGGCACAGCACGGCATGGGAACTGGTCTGGTCACGGCACGACATGTGGTTACACGAGTCACACGTGATGAGGACCGTTATATCTTTGATCGAATGGTGAATTTGAAATAAACTAACTTAAATTACGAAAAAAATAGTTAAACTTGGTCACGGCGTGACTAATGTGCCGTGACCGTCCCTCCAAATTTGGCCATGGTACAGCATTGCACAAATTTACATCCCTAGGGTTGTTGCTTTCAAATCTAGTAAAGGGCAAATCCCCACTGAACAAATTGCAACTTACCTTAATCTAAGCCTCAGAACTTAGGATTACTTGCATACACTTAAATGACCTCAAAGCTCTTGTATATAACTTGCCCAGAAAGAATATACCCAAAACATTTATATAACTGACCAAATAAAATTATAGCATACATTTATAAACTAAATACTAGGTTATACTACAATGAAACAGAAGACTTTAGACTATACTACATTGAAGCACTTAGCACAAGTATAGGGTAACTGGCATTGCAAAAACTAGTGAATTTGATGGTAATTTGACTAATGTTTAACTTGATATATTTATTTTCATCTCTTCTGTGCAGTAAGTTTAGGTGTTTAAAAGTTATTCAACAATTTCTTACGATAGGAGAGGAAACAGAAGTAAAGCAAGAAAGGTCCGAAGAAAAAAAAATCGTAAAAATTTACCAATGGTTGCCTCAATTAGTGCTTTTCATGGCTGTAATCTACTAAGCCACAAGTTTGCATCTTGTGCTATGCACTCCTCAGATCTCCACGTTGCCAATTCTATACCCGACCTTACCAGAAGAAACTGGCGCTTCAAAACTCGTGCTACAAAAGAATCGCATCAACATGATGAAGATACTGATGGCAAGACCATATATTTTAATGATACATGCAATAAACTACCCAAAAGTCTAAGTTGGCTTTTGGCACCGGAAGAGAAGAGCGTCAAACTACCGTTGCCAATCAAACCATTGCAAAAGAAAAGAACACATGATAAGAACTCTTTTGGTGTGATTTTGGAGTGGAAAGGGGTTGTTGTAGAAGAAGACGACACCGAGTTAGAACCGACTGTGTGGTACATTTTATCTTTAGAACAAAAGAAAACCTTCCCGTCTGATCATATACTACGAGAAATTGAAGGTATGAAAACTGAACAAGCACTATCAGAAGTTTTAAAATGGTCTGACGACCCAAATGAGGTTGCAAATAATAGCATCCCGAAAAGAGTTCATATACAAAACACTGCGTAGAAGACCCTATCTGGTTAGGCCTGGTACTCTGGAATTTCTTTCGACAGTAATAAATTATGATGTGCCGATTGCACTTGTCTCTAATCTCTCTCGAAGGAGTCTAAAAGAAGCAGTTGATTTTATTGGTTTGAAAGATTGTTTTGATGCAATGGTGAGTGCGCAGGATGTGGGGAGAGGTAAACCGGAGCCTGATCTGTATGAGCTGGCGGCACAGCTAATTGGGATTTGTCCGGAAAGATGTGTGGTATTTGGCAACACTGATCTTATGACAGAGACTGCACGCAGTGCTGGGATGAGTTGTGTGGCTGTGGCAAGCCGGTACCCGGTATACGAACTTGGTGCAGCAGATCATGCGGTGAGGTGGCTTGATGAGGTCACATTTCATGAGTTGCAAACACTTGCAGGTGGGGACCCTATTGGGGCCCGTGCCCGGGCTAATAGTATGGAAATGGAAATTGTTGTTGAAGAATAATGGTGTTGTGTTTTGTATCTTAGGTAGAAGGGGAGGAGGTTGGTGATTCCTTTGTTTAGGTATTTTGGTGGTTTGGGTAATTGGAAATTGGCCAAAAAATATTTAACTGAAATGTATAAATAGATCAGTTATATACTTGTTATATTATGGATTTCAATTGTGTGTGGTGATCTCTTTTTCCTTGCTGCTTTAAGATGGTAATGGGTATCATAATATTTGGAGGGATTGAAGTAATTTTGTAGTGAATTGTATTCTGGTCTTGGATTTGTTGTAAATGTAGATTTTGAAGGCAACTTTCTTATAATGACGCGATCTAGTAACTAAACTTAGGCTGAATTTGGCAACTTTGCTTTCAACCCTTTTTTTTAAACTTGCAAAACTTTACTGTGGTACCAGTTCACAACCAATAGACCAAATGGTGAACCCACTAATTAAATAAGTATAAGAAACGACAGCTTTTCAAATAATAGTTAAGTTTCTTTTGAAATCATTGATTATTTGGTAGGAGTTGCTTCAGAAGTGCACTATTTCTTTCTTCAGGTCATGAAACTCCTGTTCATTTATTACCAAACATTTAAGAGTATTGTGGCAAGTTACTGCCTAAATATTGATTTGGCAATTTGTTTTGGTCCATCTTTTTTTGCTTCAATACTGTGTTTGTTTCAATCTGTTGTGCCGATATGCAAGGTGGAGCATTGGAAGTGCTACTGGTCAGAGCTGAAGGACTAAAACATGCTCATTTTTCCGGTCACCTCCCCTCCCTCTTATCTTTTTTTTTTATATTATTTTTCTTGTCTTCCATAGATGTCATTCTGTTTGTTTTTCTCATTTTCTTCATGCAGGATCATCAGGTCATTATGTGATTATCCAATGCGGCAATCGAACGGTTAAAAGCAAAATTTCTTCAGGTGTCACTTCGTTTTTTGGCCCCTTCAGTTTCTGCATTTTATTTTTTGATATCTACTGGTACAGATGACCCGGGGGGGTGCGGGGGGGTGGGGGTGTACCAAGGGGGAAAAAAAATAAAACCATCTTGTATAAAGAGGATAATAGAGTTAAATATTGGTAACACAAAAAGAGTTGGTTTCAAATGTTTCTTTTGAAGGTGCTGTGCAATAAGTCTAGATATAATTGGATATATCTATAAATGAGTGAGGCTATGGTGCTATGCATAGCACGGATGGCTAGTGTACTATGGCTCAATATGGTACTTTTAAAATCCTAACGGTCGATCCGACCGTTCAATGTGATATCCATATGAATATGTACTTGCAAACTAAATTTTATATTTTTTCGAATTTTTTTACTATTTTTTCAGATAGGTAGAAAAATCAGTGTTTTTGAAAATTCTGGACCATCAAAATTCTACCTATCCGAAAAAATAGGTAAAAAAATTTGAAAAAATATAAAATTTAGTTTGCAAGTACATATTCATATGGTTATCACATTGAACGGTTGGATCGACCGTTAGGATTTTAAAAAGTACCATATTGAGCCGTAGTACACTAGCCATCCGTGCTATGCACAGCACCATAGCCTCACTCTCTATAAATTTGTTTCTTCATGCAGAGATTGATGAGAGAGTTTGGTGGAATGAAAAATTCAAATTTGTGCTCCCTCAATTGGAAGTCAAAGAGATGCCAAAACTGACAGTGAGACTAATGAAGAGAGTTAAGTTTCTGAAAGATTGCTCCATCGGTGAAACTATGTACTTACTCTAATAATCTAATCCATCAATTCACTTTGAATTTTTCTTGTTAATTTCAAAAAAATTTATATCACTTTTCTGCCAATAATTAATGGATCATTTTACCAAAAAAAAAAATGCCAAAATTGACAAGTGCAGCTAACTCCACTTTAATCAGCTCTTAGGAAAGCAATTACAATCTCTAGTCCACGAGTTGCTGTACCAATCTAATTAGCAGGCAGTACATACTGAGTGTTGAGCCTCGCTTTTGCAGAGTTCATTTGACAATTATTTTCTTGGCAATTAATTTCTTGAAGTATTTAAAAAAAAATGAAAAATACAATTATTTTCTTGGCTAATGCAGAGTTTATTTGGGTGAAATCCTGGCGGAAGGATGCGAGAAAGGCTTTATAGAGATAAAACCAGCTGCTTACAATATAGTCCTCGAAGATGGTACCTACGAGGGAGAGATGAAATTGGGCATCAGATACATACCCAATGTAACTTCAATCATTTCAAAGAAAAATTTTCAATTAAATTTAGACAAAAGTTTGATTTTATTCGACCTACTCTCTCTGTTTGGTTGCCAGGTAGAACTGAAGGAGCAAACACATAACAGCACGAGGAATATTTGTCAGGAAAAAAAGCAGTCAATATGTAGAGTGATGCTCAGTATTGCTTTAAAAAGGATACCGTGGTCGAAAATTTTCTTCTTCCGGAAATATAATGCTCATGAAGAAAGCAGGAAAAACGAGTAAACTATTATTCTATATGTTAGAAAAAATTCTTGAATTTTATTGAACCTTTGTTGGATATTGTGTTAGCTTCTCTAGCAAAAGAATTGATGTTATATATGCACCATTTTTATACTGGTAACAATGTTATGCACTCCACCATTTTTTGTTGGTTCACAAAAAAATGGTGGCATTTAATTGAACCCTCCTCTTTGAGTAATACATTTATCTACAAATCTGCATCCAAATCTTCTAAAAGTTTTTAAAAATAAATATGAGATCAAACCATCTAATTTTAAATATTCACAAAAAAACATTGTCTTAGTGATTAGATCAAATTCTGGTTTCCAAATCTTCTCAAAAGTTTTTTGTTTTTTTTACATTTGCACAAGTTTGCTCTAGAGAGTACTTGTCAAGGTAGAATCATTTTTGTAACCTGTCCATAAATTGATTTAAATGTCACCAACTGACAGTTTTTGATAAACACAAATTCAATTCAATCAAACAATTAACAGTACCAGTAGATAGGTAAAGCAACAGTAGTAAATCCGTAAATGCGGAACAAAGCTCCGCTTTTATGGACATGTACATCTTTTAAGGACGTAGTAGTACGTATTTAAAAATAACAATGCGCATCATGCATGAATCATGATTGCTTTTAATATTTGTTTTCTTTTCCTTTTCATGGCATCTATGATCTATCTATAGTACGTAGCTCTTAACATCAAATCTTGGTTGCATATATTTTTATTTAGCAATGATGCCATAAAATGTTTTGTACTGTCCTTTTTTTGGACAAAAATCGAATAAACAATACATTAATCTTAGCTTCTCGATAAATGAGTCCCTATAAAAATATTAAAATAGCGTAAGCAAAGGCTAGGGGTGCAAACTAGGGTTCTAAATAGCGCGCTATAGCGTTTTCAGATCATAAAAGCTATAGTGCTATTGGCGCTATAGCGCAGCTATATGAGCATAGCGCTGTTTTTTTAACCGTTCCGCTATGACGCGATAAACGCTATTTAAACCTTTGGTGCAAACACATCGGATATGGATCGTATACCAGTAAAATCATATCTGTATTCTTTTTTTTTTTCGAAAACGAATACGGATCGGATATAAAACTGATAAAGATACGGATCGGATCGGATATTAACAACTACGGATACGCAGAGGCGGAGTGAGGAAGAAACAATGGGGTTAATTGACCCTCATTTTTTCTCATAATTTTTATAATTATGTATAATTTTCTATATAATTTAGAATAAAATAGCATGATATTGCAAAATTGATCCCCATTATTTATAGAAATTTTTTATATGATTTGATCTCCATATGTAAATGACTCTCATAGTTCAAATGTCTGGCTCCGCCCCTATGGATACAGATATAGTTCGAATACATAATTCGAACATTGTAACAAAATTAACTTATTATTCAATAAATTATTTTTCTCATTAAAATATAAAAAACAAATAGAGTACGGATACTTTTTTAATAAATATAATTACAATAATCAGGTCATAAGAAATAAAGCTTCGTATATATGTACCGAAAATACTAATTCCAAAATTTCTTTTATGAGCCCGTAATCATTTATTTCAAGAAAAATCAGTGTAGAATCGCAGTCTAGTTAGGGATCTTTTTTGCATATATGAAGTAATTATAATCAGAGCTCAAATAAATCTTAAAGTGTCATTTTGTATTTTCGTGAAGCTTCTCAAGGTTTCTTGTGAAATAAAATATATTTGTCCTTGCGATGTTTTATGAAGAAAGATGATGCACCTAACACTAGGGTTAAGATTGCGATTTGAAGTTCAATATGAAGCTTTTGATGTTGTCGTCAATTTCTCCAGTTTAATGAATTGTTATTTAAGTAATTTGGGAGAAATAGGAATCACTAGTTTATGGAATTTGGAGAAATAAGATAAGAGAAGTTGAGGGTCCGGCGTCGGGAATAAAAAAACAATAAAATAAAATGAATTGGTAGCAAGTAACCCAATACAAATTCAGGGATATCCGAAAATAAAAAAATATGGATACGAATAATTATCCGTATCAGTATCCGTATTTGCTTTCAAAATTGAAACCGTATTCGTATCTGAATCCGAATAAACTATATCCGTATCTGTATCTATATCCGCAAATCATATGTATCTGAATATCCGAATCTGCAAAATTTTGGATACGGATCCGGTAGATATTATCCGATCCATTTGCACCCTTAGCTACAACAACAAATAACAGATTTGAATTCTGAAGCATATAATTACAAGAGGGTTTTAAGTTATCAAATAAATGATATATATAGAGGAGGAATCCACTTACAACATTTTTACAACAATTTAATTTTGCAATTTTTCAAAGTCCAAACAGTTGATCCAAACCGTTCAACATGATATCTATATTAAAATGTGCTTGGAGATCAAATTTTGCATTTTTTTGAATTTTTTACTATTTATTAAGTATTTTACAAAACTGCTGTGTTTCAGTGGTTCAGAATTGTCTAAAAAACAACAGTTTATAAAATACATAATAATTAGTAAAAAAATTCAAAAAAATATAAAATTTGATCTTCAAGCACATTTTAATATAGATCATGTTTAACGGTTTGGATTGACTATTTGGACTTTAAAAATCACAAAACCAAATTGTTGTAAGATGTTGTAACTTTCAAATATTGTAAATGGATCCCTCCTCGTATATATATATATATACTAGTATCGTGCCCGTGCGTTGCAACGGGAGCGTATTATAAGAGAACAAAACAATTGCTGCCAACTTTTCTAACTACCCGTCATTCAAATTACAGAAAAATGAAAAGGTGAGAGATCTACTTGCAACTTTCCTTCTATCTCTGATAGCCCATCTCATTTACCAATAAGTTGGGGAATGCTCTTGTGATGTCGCCATGTTCTCGATACTTACCAGCAGACTTTGTTCCTCATTTATATCCCTGATTGTGTTTGGGCTTGCTGCTTAATTTCCTATCTTATATGGGACGAAGACCTCATGGTGATCCAGTTGTAGACCACTCTGTTATGTAAAATTAATAGAAGCATTTTCTCTTCCTGTCCAGTCCATGGCTCTCGATTTACTAATGGATCCTCAAAATTTAGCAATGTAGAAAAAAATTACATTTTAAAAGTGGTACTACCAATTAGTTTTTGCAATTTTAAAGTTCAAATAATTGATCATGTTCTCTAAATTAAAATGTGCTTGGAGACCAAATTTTACATTTTTTTTGAATTTTTTACTTTGAAAATCATTGTTTTTTATAATAATAAATAAATAAATAAAATCTGAAGAACAGTGATTTTCAAAAATCTATAAAAAATAGTAAAAAAATTTCAAAAAAATGTAAAATTTGGTCTCCAAGTACATTTTAATATGGAGAACACGTTGAGCACTTCAGATTGACTATTTGAACTTTGAAAATCGCAAAAATAAATTGGTAGTACCAAAGCTTTGGTCATACCACTTTGATATTAGTCAACCTATATATATATATATATATATATATTAATTTTAATTTTGTAAGTATTTTATATTTATTTTTTTAATAAGAAAAGTGGAGATCTAGCCTACAACTTTCATTTAGTGTAATGACCTCTCATTTGAGTTTTCGAACTCACAACTTCCCACTCAGAGAATGTTACATTTTACACTTTAGTTCAATAAACAGTTTACTATAAAAATAATAATTTATAGTCTTCTTTTCCTATTAACAGACAAGGGATGTGCAAAATGTTGGGTATTTTTTTTTTGCGCTGTAGGTTCAGTAAAGTTCTGGTTATCATTGAAAACGAATAAATAATTTGTACCTCTTTATGTATTTGTTTCCTCTGGCACTTTGAACTTTTACTGTAGAGACGATTTATTTTTTGTTTATTTACACGAAGTCAGTTATCAATTCGGACTTGTATGAATATATTTCGAGTCAGATTCAAATTTTATTTTGAATTTTGTATGAATATATATATATATATATATAGAGAGAGAGATGGACTTAGCTACTTCATGGAGTAAAACGATTTTGTACTTCACGCCATATTTTCATTTTCAAAGTTCAAATAGTCGATTCGAACCTTCCAACATGTTCTTTATATTGAAATGTACTTGGAGACCAAATTTTACATTTTTGGAATTTTTTTACTATTTATTAAGCCACTTTGAAAATCTGAAAATCCTTATGAACAGTAAAAAACAGTAAAAATTTCTGGACCGCCGGATCAGTGATTTTCAAAGTGGCTTAATAAATAGTAAAAAAATTCCAAAAAATGTAAAATTTGGTCTCCAAGCACATATCAATATGGAGAACAACTTGAGCGGTTCGGATCGGTCGTTTGGATTTTCAAAATGAAAATAATGAGGCGTGGAGCACCAAGTCGTTTTACTTCATGAAGTAGCTAAGCCCAGCACTATATATATATATATATAGAGAGATGGGCTATTGTGATGGGCTATTGATCTATATATATATATATAGAGATGGGCTATATATATATATATAGATGTTTTCAAAGTCCAAAACATCGATCCGACCGTTCAAGTTGATCTACATATTGAAATGTGCTTGCAGAACAAATTTTACATTTTTTGGAATTTTTTTACTATTTATTAAGCCACTTTGAAAATTGCTGATCACATGGTCCAGAATTTTGTTGCACTATTTTTTCTGGACCATGTGATCAACAATTTTCAAAGTGGCTTAATAAATAGTAAAAATATTCCAAAAAATGTAAAATTTGGTTTGCAAGCACATTTCAATATGTAGATCAACTTGAACGGTCGGATCGATGTTTTGGATTTTGAAAATCCAAAAAGTAAGCCGAAGTAAGACGATGACTTTACTTTGCAAAGCACAATAGCCCATCTCATATATAGATGAGCTATTGTGCTTTGAAAATCCAAAAAGTAAGCCGAAGTAAAACGATGGCTTTACTTTGCAAAGCACAATAGCTCATCTATATATATATATATATATAAAGTAATAAAGAATTAATGACATGTGTTACAATATAAAAATACTAATTAAGAGCATAGTTGTAATGCAACTAAGTTGTATGAAATGACAAGATAGAATTTATAATAAATTACAACAATTATTTGCTATTTAAAAAAGTGGAGAAATTTTTTCATAAATATTATTATTAGATCAATAAGGAATTTTAAATCGGATCCAATAAAATATGAATGCGAATATAATAATTAATGACACGTGACCTTTCTAATTTTGTTTTATTTTCCTTCTTCATGTCCCGCTAATTTGTGCTTCTATGATTTTCAATTGATCTGTATAGATTTGTATAGAAACAAAATTGATAATTTATTCTAGATTTCGCACACTAATATTTATAGAAACAAAGAAAGAGAAATAAGGAAGTGAAGAAAAAATTAATTTCTATTGTGATCCGCCGTATAGAAACGGAAGGTGAAATTGGTTCAATTGGAGAAGGAGAAATAAGGAAAATGAGAATTATATCGCTAAATTTTAGATTTGTTTAATTTTAATTGTAATGCATCGTGTGGCGGTACGTGCGGCGAATATGTATTTAGCTATATTTAGACTTCTACATATTATTCAGATGTATTTAATCAAAAGAAGACAGATTATGTGATTGGAGGGCTGAGATTAAATCTGAAATTTCATCTTTCAATCATAGCCGTTGGCGGATTGGACACCCAACGTGCTTAATAATGAAATGGAGATATATATATAGAGAGAGAGAGAGAGAGAGAGAGAGAGATGAGCTATTGTGCTTTGCAAAGTAAAGCGAACGGTTTACTTCGGGCTACTTTTTGGATTTTCAAAGTCCAAAACGTCGATCCGACCATTTAATTTGATCTACATATTGAAATGTGCTTGCAGACCAAATTTTACATTTTTTGAAATTTTTTTACTATTTATTAAGCTACTTTGAAAATTGCTGATCACATAGTCCAGAATTTTGTTGCACTGTTTTTACTGTTCACCCGGATCATACAATTCAATGAATAAAGAGTAATAATTTCCTTCAATTAAATTAATAGTGTGACTGATACAAGTGCCAAATCTACTGAGTTCCCTTCATGTATTGAAGGTTTTCTAACAGGTACTAGGTACTGGTACAGTGGTACTTGACTTGGTACATGGGTGTATCAGCAAGACAAACAAAAAGACAATTTGGCATAATAAAAAAAAAAACTCAAATTCAGAATTCAAGAATACTTCAGATATTAAGATATTATTCGGAAAAAAAATTGTCTTTTCTTATATAAATAATATTTGAAAATATACAATTTTAAAAAAAAAAACATACCTAAAAATTGGTAAATTTTGCAAATGAATATGAATTGTGTACTGCTCGTAAAAATACGTAGATAATATGAGTATAGGAAGGATATTCCATGCCCACCCAATTTAATATCTCTATTAAATTAAACGGTGCTGAAAAATACAGAATTAGTTTTCAACTTGTAGATTCGACCCAGTATATAGAATTAAAAAAATGTAATTCATTTGACTAAATGACCATTGAGAGATAGGATAAATGACCACTTAGAGAATTTTCTGCCAATAAGAGCTCGTTCGGTTGTCAAGCCATTATGCGGGATGATATTTTATGAAGAGTGAGGCTATGGTGCTATGCATAGCACGGATGGCTAGTGTACTACGGCTCAATATGGTACTTTTTTAAAATCCTAATGGTCGATCCGACCGTTCAATGTGATAACCATATGAATATGTACTTGCAAACTAAATTTTATATTTTTTTGAATTTTTTTACTATTTTTTCAGATAGGTAGAATTTTGATGGTCCAGAATTTTCAAAAAACACTGATTTTTCTACCTATCTGAAAAAATAGTAAAAAAATTCGAAAAATATAAAATTTAGTTTGCAAGTACATATTCATATGGATATCACATTGAACGGTCGGATCGACCGTTAGGATTTTAAAAAGTACCATATTGAGCCGTAGTACACTAGCCATTGGTGCTATGCATAGCACCATAGCCTCACTCTTTTATGAATATGGAAATTGAAATTATATGAACCCCAAATCTAATCTAATCAAATATTTTGTCACGGTGCAGGATATAGTGAGATGTGGATTGAAGTGCAGAATGTTATCATATTTAATTCTTTGAATAATTAATTAGTTATTGAATTCAATAGACTAGTTCAAAATGTTCTAAATACACATTAACATCAAGCACGGATTTTTTTTATCAAGCAAACAACTTTACTTATTATGTTAGTTGAATTTTTGTCTCTCAAAATCTAGAAAAAAAAAAAAAATAGTGGACCGCCCCACAGTGGAGCAATTTGGTGTTTTTTTTTTTTAAAACAGTGGACCGCCCCACAGGGGGCGGTTTGGTTGGAAAACCTGATCGCCCCACAAGGAGGCGGTTAGGGCATTTAAAAAAAAAAATTCAAGGATATATTTGTTATTTTTCTTTTCTGAGGGTATAAATAAAAAAATCGGAATATAGCATGCAAGAAACCAAAAGATTCAGAATAACAATGCATGATTTATACTTTTAGAATTATATAAGTTGTTTACAGTAATAATTTCATTTTTTTTACCAAGGTTCTAAATAGCGTTTATAGCGTCATAGCAGGAAGACTACAAAAAAAGCTATAGCGAATAGCGTCGCTATAGCGGAAGCTATGCCACATAGCATGTTTTTTCTACATTCCATATATTCAATATTTGTACTAAATATCAACATTATCTAAAGTCTCATAGAATAATAAATAACACCAAAGTAATTAAGAAATTATAATATTCATATTGAACCTGTACAAAGTCCAAATTGCAGTTCAAAATATCCATAATAATATCATAAATTATCGATTTTTCCTCTTAAAAATATCTTAAGCATCATGATTCATGATATAATCTATTTTTTTTTCTATTCAAATTTCAATTTCGGTTTGGATTTTTTTCTATTCAAATTTTAATTTCTATTCCCAATTTCAAATTGATTTATCCGTAGCAAGTAACAACAAATTCAATTTCGGTTTTAGCTTTTTTGGGTCTTTATTTAAAACCCATATAAATTGCTTAAAAAAGCCCATATTGTATAGTAGTCGTAGCGCAAATAGCGTATTTTAATGTCATAGCTTAGCGTTTGGGGTCCAAAAAAGCTATAGCAGCACTATAGCGCACTATTTAGAACACTGTTTTTTACAAAGGGTCGATTGCATATTCACAAGCATATCTAATAGTTCAATGATATAAGAGTAATCTTCATCGCTACAATTATCAGACATGATTGTTTTTCTCTATCATATTCGCAATAATTTAAGCAATTATGTATCAAATAATGTTAAGCTATTTTCAATTTGTCAGACTCATTCAAAAGTGCAACTTATCTCTAATTTCAATTTGTCAGACTCATTCAAAAGTTTTTAATGTATTTTATTTTTTGCAAAATTTCTTGTATATCTCTGAAAAAACTCAAAATTACGTATTTTCCCCTTTAGAATTCATAATATTATATTTACTCTTCTAAATTTCAAAAATTTACAAATTTATTCAATTTATTAAAAGAGGTTCATGCATTCTATCTCAGACAAAATTAGTCCAGACTCTAATCAGACAGTACTGATCTATACATAATATTTTGTTCCCTCATAGAATATGGATTCGCCTTAAATGTGCACCCGTTGTGTGCATTCCTCACAAAAAACCTTTAAAATATGTTTGGATGAGGTAAAAAATAGTGCTAATCTGAATTAGCGACTATTCCGAACTACTATTCTACATTTGGATGTATTTCGATTAGCTAAAATGAACTATTCTTTGTTTGTCTTTTGTGAGTTACCATGTTATTCTACTAACCCAATTGAAAGTTGAGTTAGCTCACTGTTCTCACTAATCTAATCCTTCATACAAACACACTCCAAATTAAAGGAAGAAGACATATATAGCTAGGTCCTAGTGAACAGTAATCCCAAATCAAATAAATTGAGTTAGGAGATGTGACCATGCATGTGTTAGGTATACCAACCCCACACACTTACAATATAGAGAGGTACAGTCAGGGGTGAAATTAGATTTTCGAATTATGATGATCAAATACATATGAGAATAAATCATATACAAATTTTCTGCAGAGAATGAAAGTTAGTTTTATAGTACCATTTCATTTTACTCTACATTATATAAAAAATTATACACAAATACAAAAAAAAAAAAAAAATAGAGGTCAGTAACCCTCATTCATTGTACTTAACTCTGCCTCTGAGTATAGAATCAGAGACACATAATAAACACAAGAAAAACAACTAGTTTTCTTGTTCAGGAAAATTAGGCCTACTTTAATTAGCATCCCAGTATGTAAACTTATTTAGCTACTAACAAACATATGCAACATAATACTGTGTTAAGCAATTGATACCGTACCGGGCTTACTTGCTTCCTACCGGGTGCAGAACTAGAAAATTTAGATAGAGACTGAAAAGTAAAATGAATAATATAAATAAGTAAGAGTGAGGCTATGGTACTTCGATTAGTGTACTACGGCTTAATATGGTACTTTTTAAAATTCTAACGGTCGATCCGAACCGTTCAATGTGATATCCATATGAATATGTACTTGCAAACTAAATTTTATATTTTTTTGAATTTTTGTACTATTTTTTTAGATAGGTAGAATTTTGATGGTCCAGAATTTGTATAAAACACTGAAAATTCTACCTATCTAAAAAAATAGTAAAAAAATTTAAAAAAATATAAAATTTAGTTTGCAAGTACATATTCATATGGATATCACATTGAACGGTTCGGATCGACCGTTAGAATTTTAAAAAGCACCATATTGAGCCGTAGTACACTAGCCATAGTACACTAGCCGAAATACCATAGCCTCACTCAAAAAGTAATCATTGAAATTATGACAAATAAAGACGTAAAGTATCAAATAGCCTATGGCTTTGTAAAGCACCTTAGTCCATCTCTGTATAATGTTAAAAACTTTTTGCAAACTATTTTTGGGGTTAAAAGCTACAGTTCACCGGATACATGCCTCAAATTAATATCCTTGTTTGAGGTGGGAATGGGGCAGGGCACATCCACATGAGTGGAAATAGTTAGCCACTGTTCAACAACTAAATGCTAAGATGTAGTGAAGATATGGATTCACAGAATCAACCAATGACAAGTTCACAACAATATATATATATATATATATATATATATATAGAGTCCGACTAGGCTACTCCATGGAGTAAAACGACTTGGTACTCCACGCCATATCTTCATTTTCAAAGTTCAAATAGTCGATTTGAACCTTCCAACATGTTCTCTATATTGAAATGTTCTTGGAGACCAAATTTTACATTTTTTGGAATTTTTTTACTATTTATTAAGCCACTTTGAAAATCTGAAAATCCTTATGAACAGTAAAAAACAGTAAAAATTTCTGGACCGCCGGATCAGTGATTTTCAAAGTGGCTTGATAAATAGTAAAACAATTCCAAAAAATGTAAAATTTGGTCTCCAAGCACATATCAATATGGAGAACAACTTGAGCGGTTCGGATCGGTCGTTTGGATTTTCAAAATGAAAATAATGAGGCGTGGAGCACCAAGTCGTTTTACACCATGGCTTAGCTAAGCCCAGCACTATATATATATATATATATATATATATATTTAAGACTAGTCACACTTGTCAGTAGTCACTACGGCCAGATTGATTACCTAGTATGTACTGGTTTGGTACTTAAAGAGGTATTCATTATTTTTTTTTTTTTGTTATTTGAAATTTCGGGTAGAATTCACTCTTCAAATGAATATAATTCATTTTTTTTAAACAAAAATATGATGAAATCTGGATAATTTTCTTCGGACGAACAAAATCATTACTTAATAACAGTGTTCTATATAGCTAGCTATAGCTTTTTCGGATTATAAAAGCTAAGCTATGAGATAAAAGTGCGCTAATTCAGCTATGACCATTATAGCTGTAATAGCCGACTGCTATTATCGCTACGCGCTATTGCTACCGTTATGCTATATGAGCTCTTTTTTTTTGCGATTTACATGGGCTTTTGTTATTATTTCTGATGCTACATGGTCTACTATGATAAGTATGCTAAACCGAAATATGTGTTTATGTTCCTATTTGTGATTTAGTCTCTCATTCTATATCGGAAAATATTCAAATATTAATTCTTCCCTTTGCCTGCTCTTCGTCTAGTATTCACTTGTAAAATTATTACCGTTCGTTTCAATTGAAAGCTGATTTTGATTATTATAATATATAAAATGTTCAAATAGGTATACTTACTTTATTTCACTTGTAAAATTAATTGCTCTTCGTCTATTATAATCTGTAATACTGTGAAGAATGAACTTGATGTAAAAAAGTATGTTATCCCAATTTAAATAATGTTACCTTGTAGATTTTTTTTTTCTTCTTATTTGCATGATTGGAAAAAAATATAGATTTAGATTAGTTGTTATTTAATTGTTACTCCAATTATTTAATATTGATCATGTTGATAATTAGTAGAAATATTGAATATAAATTTTGAAAAGAAACAAAAAACAGCTTCATCTATAGCTACGTTATTCACAATAGTTTTTTTTTTTCTCCTCGATATGCCGCTATAATTGCTATTTAGATCCTTGCTTAATAATTTTTTACAACAATCGTGAAATCTCTTATGTGAAAAAAAAAAAATTCTCAAGTTGAGCAATCAATTGAACATTTCTATTAATTGATTTATTTTAAAGTAAAAAAAAAAAGCTCGATTCCGCATTCTTATTTGATACACTTTCCACGTCGAGTCCGTATCCTTTGAGATATCTCAAACTTTGAGTAGGGGTTTAAAGCCGCGCCAAATTTCTATTTGGTGCCTATTTGAAATGGAATTCGGATACCTGATACCTCCAAGTACCCGAAGATTATTAAATCTGATACGGATCTCAAAACGGACACTAATAATTTTCATAGACATCAGATTGAGTTTGGTCCAGTTGAACTTAATTTGAACCGTCCGTTTATATATATTACGCCTCATATACTTAAGGGTGTGCTCCACAAATTGCAAATAGAAGAGAAGAAAAAATGAGAGGATGGAAGGAGTAAGAGAGGAAGCTATCCTCCAAATCGGATGTAGAAATTGAAGAAGATCTCTATTTAATTTTGTATTTTTGTTTCCCTTTTCTCATGTTTCTTTCTCTTGACTCCCCTTTAAAATTTTAATTTGTGAAGCAAGTAAATATCCTTCGGTTTCCCCTCCAAAATTTTATTTAGATTCGCTCGAAGTTTGAGATATCTCAGACGATGCGAATTCTTACGTGTCGACAATTGTCACAAGGAATTACTACATGCAAATTAAGAGACCAATAAGCAATTGAATTCGGATCCAATGAAGTAACCCAACTCTAGATCAGGACTGTCCGATTCAAATTCACGAAAATCCATTCTCGAAGTGAGCGCACACATCCCGACGACGAATTCAAATCCCGAGATTATCCCGAAAGACGAATTCAAATCGGACGGTCTCGATCTAAAACCCAAAGATTGGGTTACTTTAGGGGCCCGGGTTGGTCTTGAGGATTTTGGGCCTGGGGTGGGAGAAAATTTCGATCCCTTTAGGTAAACAATTTTTTTTATTAATATACCATATCATACAAAATAGAGATGGACATAAAACCAATACCCCTTAAAATAAAACATATACAATGATGAACATACTCACACCATGATTCTTGCTTGGTTCTTGATAAATCAATTTTGAACACTTGTATGCTTTACTTGCACAAAAAACACATCTAAATCACATCTCATCTGAAATGACTCTTTCTTGCATTTTGAAAAGCAAAATCATCAATTATATGTTCAACATCAATAGTTTTCAACATATTTTCAAACACATTTGTTAGTTCTTCATTTACCTCATTCTCATTATCAGACACATTTGTTGTTTCTTGATTTAACTCATCTTCATTTACTTCATTTTCATTTTCAGATACATATCTTGTTTCTTCTTGTATCTCAGTTTTAACTTGGTTTTTCATAGACTTATTTTGCGGTTTAATTTTTTTTCCAAAGTTTTTGAATAGAACCTTTTTGAGATTTTAGTTTTTCTTCTCCCTCTTTTTCTGTTTATTTTTTCGGTACCTAATGCATATTTTCTAGGAAACATTGTTTAAAAAAAAAAAACAAGTCTAGAAGTATACAACCTGAATAATGAGGCACAAAGGCAGTGCTGAGCCACTGACTTAGATCCAACTATGAGTTACCTAAATTTGATCTTCGCTGTAAAAACAAATTTTTTTTTTGACAAAAGCTAAGTTATTAAATTAATTATTACACAAAAGAAATGGCAGAAATTTTGGAAGAAACTACAGAAATTGCACTTGGAAGAAACGGAGAGGCATAAATTGCTTTAATAAAAAAAGAAGAGGAATTTGGAAGAAACGGTAGAAACAGAGGCGAAGGAAGCTTGGAAGAACTAGGGTTTTTTTCGTTCACACTGGAGGGCTCGGTAGAAAGTAGAAACAACCGCTAGAGCCGAGAGGCGTTTTTTTTACCGTATACAAACTGGAGCCGCTGGAAGAGTTAGGATTTTTTTTTTTTTTTTTTTTTTACCGTATACAATTTTTTTATTTTGAGGGGCCCTCTAGGCTTTTTACACCGTTCAAAGCTTTGCTATTATAATATTGGGCGGGGTTGCATGATGATCTGGTGGTCCCATTCTCAAAATATACATATATAATTGTATATTTTGGGGCCCTCTGGGCTTTTGGGGCCCGGAGCCATCGTCCTGGGTATTCTGAATAAGGGCCGGCCCTGTTAGGGGATCCAGACTCTCGGCAAATCGGCATTGCCTTACCACACAAAAAGGACATAACAGGAACTTAGTCAGAGAAATTATTGGTCTGACTGTTGTTGGATAAGTGGGGCCGGGCACAGAAGCGTTCTGAGTTTTAAAACCGCCATTACTCCGACCACAGTCAGCAATAATATAATGTACGTAAATGCACAAATCGATGTTGATGCTTATTTTTCTTTATACAATTGATAATGTAATTATAAAATTTTACTTTATATTTTCAGACATTGTTAATATGAGTGAGGGTAGGGTACTATGCATAGCATATATTGATCCGTATTATAGATAAATATCTTCATTTTCAAGAGTAGAAGGAGAGTGTTCTTAAGTTCATCAAGTTTTTTTTTTAATTTAACTCTAAAATCTATCAGATTGGTTTCAAACGATGAATCCAAACTATTGAAACCGATATATCTTACGAGTAATTCATCTACATACAAAAAATTAAAATTTTAGAATCAACTTAGTATAAAATCAAGCGGTTAAAATTAAAAGATTTACAAATTAATTTTAATGTATTCGTTTTTAAAATATTTTTTAACCACTTAACTCTATACAACAGTAATTAAAAAAATATTTTTTTTTTACATGTAGATGCATCACTTGTAAAATAGATCGGTGTTAACAGTTTGTATTCGTCATTTGAACCAATTCGATAGGCTTTAGAGTTAATTTCACAAAGATGCTTGGTAAACTTAAGACCACCCTAGTTCTACTCCATTTTCAAAGTCCAAACAATCAATTTGAACTGTTCGACATGATCTCATGATGTAACATAAATATATTGGAATAAGATATTTAAATTTTTAGTTTTTTCGTTAATAGCTTTTTGAATGTAGGAGAAATATAATTTTTAGAAAGTAAAATATTGAAGATATGTATTAATTTATTTCCTAAAATATTATTATAAATATTTGTTTCCTTAAAAATGATATCTTTTATAGTTATTAATCTATATTTTTATATTAATTAATTATAGAGAATTATATTAGCATTGTATCAGGTATTCTTACAAATATTGGATTAGGTTCGATTGTGTGTCAGATAATTAAAGCAAATACATATTCTATTCATTACAAAATCGGTTTCAATTCGAATATTTAAATATTAATTTTGTAATGGTTTTCATAATTTAACTGATTATATTTTAAATCATATCCTATCCAAATTAACCGGAATTAGATCGGTTCCGATTCGGATCCAGTTCGGTATTGGACCGAGAAGAGATAATTGGGTAAAAGTAGCACCTCTATCCATATCCTCGGAGGTAACATATTATTTTTGATTAGATCAGTATCGTCCGATTAGAATCCGAAGCAATTCAGTCCGAAGTGGAATGCACAAGCTCCTTTTAATATTTGTGCCAGATTCTGATCAGACGGTTCTGATTTAACCAGAAATATTCTGTGACCTTAAGTGATACGAATTCCCCAATTGCCATCTCCATCCTCTACATAGTACATACACACGGATCAATTACTGTGGGGCTACTGCTATGACGTAGCAAGTGCCCACGTCACAAGTAAATAGTACATACAGAAGTGACAAGTAAATAGTTACTGTGGGGCTACTGCTATGACAAGTTGCAAAATTATTGAGCCAATATAGAGTACAAATTTGGAAACACAACGACATAGAAATGAAATGAGAAAGGGAATCTAATAAATTAACACAGCTAGCTAGAATATATAATTAATTAATTAATTAATTGGTGCTAGCCCTAGCTCTAGAATTTTCCTACTACTCTCTTGAGGCTCTGCTTGATCATCCCTGGAGAGGCTACTACTGAATTTATAAACTGCACTCACAAAAAAAAATCAAATACATAATTAAGTACACTAGCATCATATAATTAAAAAGCCAAAAAGATAAAGTAAGTACATTGTCAAGCAACCATTTTAGTTTTCTTGTTTTTGTTTGAACTCAAAGCGACTGTTCGGCAACAAAAGATTAAGAATTAAGGATTAAGAGCTTAAGAAGTTGTAAGAAACTGATGTTCGGTTGTTTTAATTTGTAGATGAAAGTTAAGAAAGCTAAAGAAAGGGGTAGAGGTGCCTTAAGGTTTGGGCAAAAGGAGATTGAAGGAAGTGATCTTAATCCGAGTTAAGAAAACGGTGTTCGATAGGATTAAGTGGCTAAGAAAGCTAACGAAAGCGGATTAAATCTTAAGGAGCCTTAATCCCTTGTTGCTGAACAACCCAAAGAGGTGTAAGTTGTACTATTTGTTAATTGTGTTGATCGGTACATGGTACCACCGTACCAGTAACCAGCCCATTTGATGATATATATATGTGCAAATGCCAACTTCTCAGGCAGAAATTAAACATTCAATATGCGTAATTTAAATTACACTGGGTTATTATATGCAGATATATAAAATACTAAAATGGATAATTAAAGTAGCCAAACCTTAGCTTTTATTGTAAGACCCAGAATACTGTCTGAAATGGTAGATTGCACTGACACAGGATCCAAATACAAGTTTCCAATTGCCTCAAGTATCTCAAGCAATAAAAACTCTCTCCACTGACAATGCATCACTACAAGTGCCTCTCTATCACTCATGGTCACATTTATATCTAGGTGACCATCTTTGGAGAATACCCAGTGGTGCTCTGTTTCGGTCTCGTCGATGTCGCACGCCTTGCGCTTGTTCGAAGCGATTTTCTTGCTGTTTTGCATGGCCTTGACACAGTAGTTGTCAGAAGTTCTCTCAGCTATGTCCAGATGATTCTTTCTTCGTGCCTTGGATTCATGGTCGAATAATTCTCGGCACGATTCAAGTTCTTCGACACGGCGCTCGAGCTCCTTAACGTAGTCTATTGTGTCCCCAAGGATGGATGCTTTGTCGACCTATAATGACAGTGAATTTTGCGACATCAATGAATAGATTATCAAACAAATAGCACTTTATGTCTGATAAAAAAAAAACAATATGTAATCACCTTTTGTATATGAAAATTTAATTATTATTTGAATATTAACAAAAAATAAATGCTAATTATGAAATGAACTTTATGGCCCGACACCAAGAGATTGATAAATTAAATGTACCTTGCTAATAGAAGGAACTATAGATTTTAAAGCAACAAATTTGTCATTCAATTTCTCCCTTCGCCTCCTCTCTGACATCACATGGTTAGCACTAACATCAACCCCTGATTTCCAAACTTGGCTTTGCAAACCAGCCCCTACTTGTACCTCCTTCGCACAATGGTTATCGATCCATGCTCCTCCACTCAGCACTTTCTTTAACAATTTTTGAGGTGCGTTAACAATCACCTTATCTGCCCCAAATTCTTTTCTACACACCACAAAACTAGACTTGGAACTAACAATTAGTTTCAGTGCAAATGAATTCAATGCTTTTGAGTTCTTTAAAATTGCAGCTAGAGTCTTCGTGTAGTGAGAATTAGCATCGCCATCGGGATCAAGAGAAACAAGGTCAAGTTCTGTTTTCTCTGTTAGAAAACCAAATGAGGCCTTCGGGGAAACACTTTCACTCGTAATAAAATCACCATTTACACCATTGCAAAATTTATCCTCTATTAGTTCAGTGTTAAAACCAAAAGAATCAATCATTTGCTGACTATTACCCGGGTCCTTCCAGCTATCATCTGGTGAATCGATATCTAAATCTTTGTAAATATTTGGATGCAGTAACTCCTCAGACGCCTTACTTGCATTGTCAATTGGAAGTGAGAAAAGAGCGCTCGGTGAAATGACAGTATCAGTAATGTTATTTTCTTCATCTCTTTCTGGTAAAGGAGGGCTAGAGATCGACTGCTCTGTGCAAATAGGGAAGGTTATCTCCCAAAAGGAGGTTGTGATGTGCTTTATCAGAGCTTGATCTTCCAAAACCTTTTTAATGGAAAATGTCAAAAGAAAGGTGTAAATTAAAAGTTTAAGTTTTCATGCATGATCAGTAAAGATATACTGAGAATCTGTTATCTAATTGAATCAATAAAGAAGTTATGGTTTAAATCATATACTTTGCAATACAAAAACTAACCATTTCAGTTGTGCCTAACTCGAGGACGCCACTCATCATCGGAACACATACGACTGTCTGTGAATCATTATTTAAACATAAATTAAATTAACCTTCTAGTAAAGTAGATAATTTTTTCTTAATTTTGCAATTGTAATTCAATTGAGAAGATAGGAAAGTACCTGTATAGATGCACTCTACATGATAGTTAATTAAAATCACAGAAAAAAGAGAGTAATTAGTAAACTAATAAAGTTGTCAAATTAAGTTTGACAAGAAAGTACTACATGGAGATTAATAGGTAATTAAGTTTTAACCTTCGCTAAAAGAGAGCGCGTGAAAGTTTTGCTATCAGCAAATTGAGCATTGCACAACCAGATTTGTTCATTGCTTGCCAAGGCTATCCCTGGCAACCTAGCATTAAAACAAATGCACAAAATTTAGAATTGTCATGAATAATAAACATTTTGACCAATATAATTTAAATTCACTAAACAAAATTAAGCAAATTACCCCCGGCCAGGTCCAAATGTGAAGGACATGCAGACCAAGTAGTACCACTCTGAGTCAGTTAAATCCTCAGGAGATAACGAGACCGAAGGTCTTTTGCATTGCTGATTGCTATCTCCAGCCGAAAGAGAGATATATAGATCCCTAAGCTGCTCGCTTCTTTCTAGACCTAGTTCGTCGGCATTGAACTCCATCGGTTGAGTTGTCTTTCGTGTTTTGATGTCGCCATTGTAGTACCCATCGCTCCATACTAAAACCCTATGAAACGAGAGAGATTTGTGTAAATGGGTTACAAAAAGATGAAGATAGTCTTAAACTCTATCAGGTGAATTATTATTTTTTTCTTAAAAAATACAGTTTTTTTAAGTACAGTTATGTTAGGTGAGAAAAATTGAAGACAGTTAATGGTAACTACAAATTTTAAAAATTTACAAGAACTTTGCGGAGACATCACAATTATAAAGAAATTCGTCAAGACATCACGAGAAATTCTTCTCCAATCTCCATATCATGTCATAAAAAAACAATTCTATTAGATCTTATGAAGTGCTTTTTCATAGTATTATTCTTCATTCAAAAATAGAAATAAAGAAACAAAATTTTGCAAGAAAAATAGTTGGAATTTATCTAGCTGGTTGTTCTAGATAAATTCGGTGCAAACTGTACCAGTACCACCCGTGATTTGATTCTCAGAAAAGAAAGGACAAACAAAAAGAACAATCCTGTAAAAAACTAAAAAAAAAAAACAAAATTTACTCTGGTTGTGCTGTTGACATAGACCAAAAGATGGCATAGCTCCACTGGATGTTTCTAACCACAGCTGCTAGTTGTCTCCTGAAATGCTGCTGTTGCACCTCTTCCTCATAAGCACCAGATTCTCCCATTTTTTATTATTTAAGGAATCATCTAAGTGCTTTCTCTTTCAGGTGTAATTAATGACACTACTGCCAAAATCTGGGAGACTATTTCTTGCTTAAGACTTATATATCTCTAATTTAGCCCTGGAAAGAAATGAGAAAATTGAATTCTTTCTCTTAGTAGATATATACAATGAGACAACTTCTTCAGAAATGACATAAAATGTAGGTTTGTGGAACCAAAGAACATTGCTTTGCTCTCTCTCTCTCTCTCTCTCTCTCTCTCTCTCTCGCTCTCGCTTGCTGCGCCAAAGCAGTTCGAGGGACCAAATTTTGCGTACCTACAAAAAAGATTCAAAGGAAAGAGAAGAGAAGAGAAGAGAAGAGAAGAAAGTACGCACATTCATTTCCGGTTGATGGTTTCTCTTGCCATGAATTAATTGCTACACTGACAAAAGCTATAAACTGAATTCAAACAACAGCTCTAGAAACTTGCATTAATGACTGAAGTGGTTTTAAAGGGACCAAATAATTGCCAGACTGTAAAAAGAAAAGGGTTCTCTCCCTCTCTCTCCCTCTTCTTTTAATTATAAATGGACCAATTAATCACCAATGCATGTGTATTGTGTATGTGTAGTGAAGGCCAAAACGACAAGAATGACCCTAGCTAGAATGGAATGGACTCCGCTGCTTTTCTAGCAGAAAAGGAGACGCTCCTCTTCCGAATCCAACGATTTAAAATTTATTGAGATTTGTGCATGAAAATATTTTTTTATCAAAATACGTGAATGAAAATTTTGAATCGTTGGATTTAGAAGAGGAGGGTCCTCCTTTTCTGCTAGAAAAGCAGCAGAGTCGGACCCAGCTAGAATTAAGTGTAGCAAAAGTACTGAGAGAGCTTAAATTCCCTCTCTAAAAGTAAAATCTATTGGCAGATATTATTCACTATACTAACAAGATGTGTTTAGTTTACATTGGCTCGTTGCGAACTGTTATTTATTCACGCTCCGTTGTTTTATTATCCCTCCGACTACTATTCATGTACGCCAGTGACGCCACATTTTTTATCATCTCATAAATACGACGATTGGTATTGGACCATATAAATAATATCAAGAAATAATCTGTTTTAAAGACAAGGATAAAAAAATAATTATTGCCGAGGTAAAATGAGAGTCAGGCCAGCCCACATTAATTGGACCATATTGTTATATATATAGAGTAGAACTAAGGTGCTCTTAAGCTCACCAAGTCCTTTGTGAGCTTAACTCAAAAACCTATTGGCTTGAATTCAAACGATATTTTTAAACCATTAGATGTCCAATCTATATTAAAATATGCTTGGAGACCAAATTTTACATTTTTTGGAATTTTTTTATTATTTATTAAACTGGTTTGAAAACCGTTGTTTTTTATTAAAATTCTGCACCATTGGAAAACAACGATTTTCAAACCATCTTAATAAATAGTAAAAAAAAATCCAAAAAATGTAAAATTTGGTCTCCAAGCACATTTTAATATAGATTGAACATCTAACAGTTTGGAAATGTCGTTTGAAGTCAATCCGATAGATTTTTGAGTTAAGCTCACAAAGGGCTTGGTGAGCTTAAGAGCACCTTAGTTCTACTCGATATATCAAGTAAAGGAGTAGAACTAGGGTGTGATGTGCTCACCAAATCTTTTGGTGGGCATATAACTCCATGATTTATCAAATTCACTTCAAACGAGATGAATCCAAACTGTTCAAACCGACCTACTTCAAGAGTGATGTGCGTACATGCAAAATTTAAATTTTTTTTACTTCATTAGTCTAAAGTCAAGCGGTCAAAATTGATAAAAAAAAAATGAATGATCTAAAATGAAGTTTTATAAGTTATTTTAATGCATTCATTTTTTATTAATTTTGACCGCTTGACTTTGTACTAACTGAATTTGAAAATTTCAAACTTTTGCATGTACACGCATCACTCGTGAAGTAAGTCGGTTTGAACGGTTTGAATTCGTCTCGTTTGAAGTGAATTTGATAGATCATGGAGTTCTGCTCACCAAAAGATTTGGTGAGCACATCACACCCTAGTTCTACTCCAAGTAAAGGTACTTATTTATAACAACAACAAAAAAAGAACCGGAAAGGATGTTATTTAAAAGAGATAATTATTGTTTATAATACTCTTATAATTATTGTTTATAATACTCTTATAATTATTTTTTTAATACAAAAAAATTTTCTTACTATATATATATATATGGCGAGAAGAAATGAGAACGCTAGCTAGGACGCTTACTTATTCAATGCACTGTCTCTAAATCCAAGGGCCAGCATGTGCAACGTTAAAAGGAAATACATTTCAATGAGCAATCGTATAATCGGAAATAGTTAAAGACTGAGGCTATGATAGCATGCATAGTGCGGATGGTTCTTACAATAATTTTGTTTTCAAAATATAAATTAATCTGAAACGTTCAACATGATTTTCATATGAAAATATACTTTAAAACTAAATATTACATTTTTATTTTTTATTTTTTAGATAAGTAAGAAATTACTATTTTTGAATAATCTAGAATTTTTACAACAAGTAATTTTTTATCTATCTAAAAAATAAAAATAAATAGTAAAAAAATATAAAAATATAAAATTTGATCTACAAAAATATTTTCATATAAAGATCATGTTGAAAGGTTCAGACTGCTGTTTAAACTTTAACAACTAAAATATTAATCCATAGTATGAATTAATCTGCATTATGCATGATACCATAACTTCACTCATTTTTAAAAATAAAGGTATAATTGGAAGACGGGCATGTTCATTTCTACAACTTAATTGCTAAAAAAGGAGTTTACGCGCTCGCATATTGCACCTTGTTAAAATAAGTCAAAATATTAACTATTAGGTTGAAACAACCTTTAATTAATATCCAAGGAGAGGAGGGCTCGAGCATCAGACCCAAATCCATCTAATATCTGATTTAATTAAGCTATTTGATTTTCGCTGATGATTAGGGGCCAGTGTCAATGGGTACGATACGAATAGAGTGAAAGTATTTTCCATACCCACTGAGATTTAATATTATTCATATTATATTCTTACTCATTAAGAATTGATCTTATCTTACCTTTATCCGTTAAATTTATCAGGTAACAAAATTGTAGCGGGTGAGTAATAAATAATACTAATATAATAATTGTTTTATTATATTTCTACAAATAGAACATAAAAATTATTCAAAACTCATTCAATTCACATATGTGCAATCACATTACTAATAAAAATAAACAAATGTGCAATCAATTTCAACTAAATTGTTTTATTTATAAAGTAAGAAAATTCAAAAATACAAATATCTCTTCCGACAAATTCAATTGGTTCACTAAATAATAAGACATGCAAATAAATAGCAATATGTTTAACATTATTATTATAACAAAAACATATCTTAATAACAAAAGTACATCTCTAATTATTACTCAAACATTATCATATGAAATATCACACAAAATACATTTCGTCATCACTAATTATTACTCAAACATTATCATATAATTTTATTCAATGTTATCAAACCGGATCGGACATTGATTCGTTCGAGTCAACAGTTTACTAGTCGGTGATCAAGGTAAAAATGACCCTGATTTACGTATGGTTTTGACTTAGGCTTTGCATTATTTTCTCACATTTATGTTTAATTATTATGAGAAATCAATTAATGTTGCTCTTTTCTATGTTTTATTGCAGGAATCATGTTTTGGGGCTATTTTACATAAAATGGAGCAAGAATTGGGTCAATGGGAATAATAGAGCATTGAAACTAAGTCTCTGGTACAGTTCGTACTAGCCATACGAACCAGGAGCCCAATCCGGACCAAGCAGGAAGGAATACGATTAACTCCTGGAGCACCCAACTTCTGCATAGGGGCAATACGGTCCATATTAGAGGCATCATTTTGTTGGATTTCGTGACAGTTGTATCCAAATCAGGTTGCATGGCCTTCAATCATCTCTAGATGCCCCTACACTCCTATAAGAGACTCCTGAACAGAGGAAGAAGACATATTTTGATACTTTGGCAATTTTAGATCTATTTTCTTAAGTGAGAAGAGTGGAGTGTAGAAACTAAGTAGGAGAGTACTTATTGTATGGTTGTATCTTTATCTTAATTCTCTATTGTAAACATATTGTTTCGCGGCTAAGTTTAGATTCTTAGGGCTTGACAGTAAACCTTATTACTCATGATGTTTTGATATATTTTATTTGATCATTGTTTAGTCTTTTGTTGTTCGATTACTTTTGTGCTTTATGTTCATTTTTACTTGATTTTGTTTGTTAATCTAAACCACCATGTGATGGCCACAAATGGAGAGATAGTCCCATTATGCTAACCGAGTTAGGATAATGAGAATAAAAATACTAGACTAGTGAAAGAGACCTTAATCGGAGATACCATTAGTAGGACCAACAAAAGTATACATGAGAGTCTTGGCATTCGCATACGAATGTGGAATTGTCTTGCCTCACCATAGGAACACCCAATAAAACCAGAAAGTAGGGCGACGAACCTAGTAAGTAAAATCTGAAATCTTTGGGCTAATCACATAACTCTTTGCACCAATTAAGACAAGCCTTAGCCATATCTATTAAAGGTATGGTGGCTGTGTCAATGCGAAAGCGGCAGTCACTAAATTGGATTAAAAACCCTCAAACAATATTTGAAAACCATAATCAAATAAGATCATATCAAAATAGATTGAGTAGCAATGGTAAGTCAAAATTCTAGAAATTCACATCACTATCTTTTTATTTTACTTACTTTTAATTTTCGCAAAATACAAAGATCAAAACTAACAACTCTCAATTTTCATATTGTCTAGCATTTCGAAAGGTAGTTGAGATTTAATTGTTCAAGACCTTAAACCATATTTTCTACGGATCGTCACCCGATTATACTACTCGATAGGATTATGTGCTTGTAATCTGACTCGTATATAAAACTGAGTTATAAATTTTATTAGCCTGACAGGATTTCCTCCATCAGTCGGACCAATGGGTCCATCGGTTCAACCGCTGGTTTTTTAAAACAATTAAGTTTGATATTGAGTTGTTATCTCTTACTTTACTGCACTGTCAATTACTTTACTTTCTAAGGATATTGTATACGGTACAGGTCGAATAAACAGTTAAAAGGATATTATTCACACCCCTACTGACGATTAGATATTTACACAGAGATTGAAATCATTGCATATGTAAATCTGCTTGCTTGAATCTGAACACCAATTGATCCAATTTAGATCTTATCTGATGATGTCCGTTGAAAATCCTTCGCTCCGCTCCCCTTAGCTAGAGTTTGTATCTTCTGCATTAACTCAAAAAAAAAAAACTTTTTAAGTTTATTGCATCTGGACCATCTGATCAGAATCAGAGCCAATTCAGCCCACACCTATATTAATGCGGATTTCAATCGGACGGTCCAGATCTATTAACTCACGTTCCATTAATGCAGAGGATACGAATCCCTTAGCAGGGGTTAAATTTTGAGTGAAGATATAAGTTCCAAAAGCTGCAGGAGGAGGACACCAGGACAGTTACACTTTTAAACTTTTTACCGAGATGTTTTGTTTTTCTTTAGTAACTTTTTGGTGCATGGTGCATGAAAAACAAGGTCATATGATTGAAGGTACTTTTCTAAAAAGAAGAGCCGTTCGTTTAAAGATGATCTAAGCACACATGACACATCTCTCGATCGTGGGCTGCACGAGATTTCGGCATGACAAACTAATTTAGTACACATCAATTTTTTTTCGTATCATGATTAGATTTCCCCCCGTAAAAGATGGAATATGGGAAAAGGCAGTTTAGCTATAAAAAAAAGGAAAAGAAAACGATTAAAAGAAAGCAATGGGGACTAGGATCGTATATCCGGCCTTTTAAAATCCACAGCATCTCGACTGATTTCTATGGAAATTTTTTATCCGTTGAAATTAAAGAAAATGAAGAGAGATAAACTGAAAGAGTACCTCACATTTTTTATTGGTAGGAAGATCATTAAGATTTCTATTGATTCTAAAAATGAAAAAGTTTGGATCGGTAGAAATTTTACCGTTCCAAACCAGTTTGTTTTTTTTTCTTATTTTTTCTAGTAAAATATAATTATTTTTTACAAAAATAGATAGGTATCTTAAATTTGATATAATAGAAACATTTCATCTATTTTTTGAAAAAAATCATATTTTATTATAAATTTAATATGAGAATTATCTTCATTTATACATCAGATTAAAAAAAGTGTTTGGATCGGTAGAAATCCTACCGATCTTTCTACCAATCAAAAATATAATGTACCCTTTTTGTTTCTCTCTCTTTTTTCTTTTTTATACTGATGAAAATTTCCGATTTCTATCATGAGTAGGTCAGGCTGAATCAGATTCATGGCCGAGCCAACCAGTTCGGTCAGATCAGTTGTTATTGTTGTTGTTGGTGCTGTTTTTCAAATTCGGTATTTTATGATGCTACCTGCTACATGTGTACAAACCTACATTTTTCTTATTCTAAAAATAATAAAAGAACATATCTTATCTCTTGATTTGATCCTAGCCTCTTGATCGAAGATGTACGGCTGAGATCAATTTTTGTAATTCCTCTTTATTTTAACATACAGTTTTCAGACTTTTTTTTTTTACTATTTTTTGAATAGATAAATATCTCTGCTTTCGGATAGTCAAGAATTTTTAGATCAAATAATTTTTTCCTATCTTAAAAAAATTATTAAAAATGTTCGTATATGGCTCAACAAATGTCGTATGCGATTTAATTAGTTGAATTATCCACAAAACTAAGTGCTTTAATGCACGACTTGCTTCTTCCCAAACTGCCTAATAGGCAGCCGCATTCCATTTTTGACCAATAGCTCAAAAAGAACTTAGAACCTTGATGGCTTGATCGGAAGCACAATACTATCTTATATCAACGCAAACATGTAATGCTTGATTCAGGGATGAGAAGATACAATATATCAGAATAACAGAACCACATTAACTAGAGTGAACCGTAAGGACAAACAAATTATAAGACACTGGTGCTATCCTATCACAATTCAGTGGATCTAAATGAACAATGGCACACCTGCATGACAAAATCAAGGTCATAGAAAATGAATGAGAAATAGATGGTTATAAAAAAAAAAAATTCAAATTATATACCGATTATGAGGGGAAAGTGATCTTCTATGGAATCCAATAATTATATCATCTTCCAAACTAGCCATTATGTACTATGATTTTACTGATCTTAGGAATTGGGAGTAATTACTGCAATTAAAATAATTCACATTCTAATCTGGGCACATTTACAGTTTTTCACTTAAA